>CAWUFW010000593.1:2455000-2457500 GCA_963921515.1 Calotriton arnoldi | reverse complement strand
GTTTTAAGATGGGGAATTAAATCCCCTTCAATCCTGAGGGTCCCTGGGGGCCAACTAGCCCAACAGGTACATCCAGAAAGCGCCACAGAGCTGCGTTGCAGAGAGGTGTAAAAGGGTGTGGCCTCTACACGTCTCTGCAACGCAGCCCCTGGCGCATATTGGAGGTTCCTGGTGGGCTAGTTGGCCCCTAGGGACCCTCAGGATTCAAGGGGACTTAATCCCCCAACCTAAAACGCGCCACGGGGCGCGTTTGCACAGATGTCACCTCAGGCCCCGCCCCCACCCTTCACCATTGTGCAAATATTATTCTAAAATAATCCGAAATAACGAATTCCGATTTACTCACCTGTTATCAGGAGAGACCTCAGTGCTGTATCTTTCAGCCCAGTACTGGTCCTGAAAAGTAATTTTAACCGTACTTACCAGTAACTTGAATTTCCTTCCATAGGCTAACATTGACTGGTTTCACTTGGAAATTCTTCTAAGTGTGGAGTTTTGGAACTTTAAAATATTCCTCTAAAATCAGCCGAAATACGAATTCCGATTTACTCACCTGTTATCAGGAGAGACCTCAGTGCTGCATCTTTCAGCCCAGTACTGGTCCTGAAAAGTAATTTTAACCGTACTTACCGGTAACTTGAATTTCCTTCATAGGCTAACATTGACTGGTTTCACTTGGAAATTCTTCTAAGTGTGGAGTTTTGGAACTTTAAAATATTCCTCTAAAATCAGCCGAAATACGAATTCCGATTTACTCACCTGTTATCAGGAGAGACCTCAGTGCTGCATCTTTCAGCCCAGTACTGATCCTCAAAAGTAATTTTAACCGTACTTACCGGTAACTTGAATTTCCTTCATAGGCTAACATTGACTGGTTTCACTTGGAAATTCTTCTAAGTGTGGAGTTTTGGAACTTTAAAATATTCTTCTAAAATCAGCCGAAATACGAATTCCGATTTACTCACCTGTTATCAGGAGAGACCTCAGTGCTGCATCTTTCAGCCCAGTACTGATCCTCAAAAGTAATTTTAACCGTACTTGCCGGTAACTTGAATTTCCTTCATAGGCTAACATTGACTGGTTTCACTTGGAAATTCTTCTAAGTGTGGAGTTTTGGAACTTTAAAATATTCTTCTAAAATCAGCCGAAATACGAATTCCGATTTACTCACCTGTTATCAGGAGAGACCTCAGTGCTGCATCTTTCAGCCCAGTACTGATCCTCAAAAGTAATTTTAACCGTACTTACCGGTAACTTGAATTTCCTTCATAGGCTAACATTGACTGGTTTCACTTGGAAATTCTTCTAAGTGTGGAGTTTTGGAACTTTAAAATATTCCTCTAAAATCAGCCGAAATCCGAATTCTGATTTACTCACCTGTTATCAGGAGAGACCTCAGTGCTGCATCTTTCAGCCCAGTACTGGTCCTGAAAAGTAATTTTAACCGTACTTACCAGTAACTTGAATTTCCTTCCATAGGCTAACATTGACTGGTTTCACTTGGAAATTCTTCTAAGTGTGGAGTTTTGGAACTTTAAAATATTCATCTAAAATCAGCCGAAATACGAATTCCGATTTACTCATCTGTTATCAGGAGAGACCTCAGTGCTGCATCTTTCAGCCAGTACTGATCCTCAAAAGTAATTTTAACCGTACTTACCAGTAACTTGAATTTCCTTCCATAGGATATCATTGCCTGCTTTTGCTGAAAAAGTTTCTAAGTGTTGATTTTTGAAACATACAAATATTCCTCTAAAATCAGCCGAAATACGAATTCCGATTTACTCACCTGTTATAAGGAGAGACCTCAGTGCTGTATCTTTCAGCCCAGTACTGGTCCTGAAAAGTAATTTTAACCGTACTTACCAGTAACTTATATTTTCTTCCATAGGAATCCATTGTCTGGTTTTCAGCAGAAAAGTTTCAAAGTGTCGATTTTCACAAACTACAAATATTCCTTAAAAATCGCCTGTATGACTTAAACGCATTCTTTCAACTGTTTACAGGAGATGCACCAGTGCTGGATCCAGGATCCAACACTGAGTAAGAAAAAGTAACGATAACAGTTTTTACCTGCTAAGTGAATTTCCTTCCATAGGATAACATTGGTGATTCTATGAGAAAAAGTTTCTAAGTGTCAACTTTTAAAATACAATAATATTCCTTAAAAATCACGACTGTAACCAAAACGCTTTACTCAACTGTTTACAGGAGATGTACCAGGACTGAATCTAGGATCCAGTCCTGTGGTTAGAAAAGTAATCCATAAAGTAACTAATTGCATTTAACTAGAAATTCACATTGAGCTGAATGTTGCATTGTGTTTGAAAATGTGTTGCCCATTGCAACAACTGTAACTACTGTACTTAAAAGTCTATTGCCTATGTGCAAAGTATTTAAACTAAAGTAATTCATTCTGAGAAAGTATTTTTTGTAATGTAATGTATAATGTAATTACAATGTAATTTAAAAAATAAAATATGTAAAAGAAATTGTTTCT
>CAWUFW010000593.1:2177500-2450000 GCA_963921515.1 Calotriton arnoldi | reverse complement strand
GCACCCGCTGAGACCCGCTCGGCGAAAACCGACTCACTCAGAGCCGTCCCGGGGGAGGGTAAAGGCACGTTTGAGTGAAGGATCACTCTGCTACAATAGCCGGCACCTCCGAGAAAATTGGACCACACGAGTGCAAAGCTACTCTAAAGGGGGTTAAACAGTATCTAAAATACCCCGCCAACATATCCATTGGGGAACCAATACACAAAGCTATTGGCTTCCACTGCAGGAATTAGGGGCTCTAAAAATCCGGAGGAGGACTAACGAGTACCCATAAAATAATAATAGCACACCCTGGTGAAGATAGCAATTAAAGATAAATAGCAACCCTTATCACTTTTACATTTAATATGGCTGAGAAAGGGAGAAATCGTTTACTGAGAGCCAGTGAGCTGTTGAATGATGATGCGGTCCCCAGTACAAGCGCCAATATAAGGGAAACATCAGAAGACAAGAAGAAAAAAACTATAGGTGGTGTCCTGAGGGAATTACAGCAAAATCGAATATTGGAGGTGAATAAATGGTGGGAGAAAACCACATTGGAAAAGTATATCGAATACAAAAGAATACCCAGAGGCTTGAGAATTTTAATAATGCCCACATTAAATGATCTTGACATGGACTTAATAAAACAATGGCAGACAGACACTAATGAATGTTCTTTCAAACTGATGAGGACCCTGATTATTCATGCTGAGCGGAAATTGGAGAAATTGATGAAAATAATTGAGAATTTGGAAAATGAATTAACCCAATTTCCGATGTCAGAGGAAAATAAAGAATTAATTGAAAGCATGGAGAAGAAAATCAACAAACATGAAGCAGATGTGGAAAAGAGGAAGGCGAATAAGTTCAGTAGAGACAGAATTGATTACACCAGTGGGCGGATCTATACTTTCGCCAGGAAGTACGATATGCACAGAAATAGAGTGGTGATGGATAAACATATAGGGGAAGAAACGTTAGAAACCGCGGATAGCTCTGACCCGAGCTCAGCAGACGAGGAGACGGATGCCACACACTTGGATTTTTGTGGGGAAATGCGTCTGGCCCAGATGATAACGCGGCAACGAGGGAGAGGCAGAGGAACAACATGGACAACATGGGGAAGAGGACAAAACAAAACTTTAACAGAAGGAGCAGAAGAAGGAGCAAAATCAAAGAAAGGAAAAGGAAAGCAAAAATGAATAAGAGACACAAAGAATAATCTTGTAATCAATATATCGAATAAGATCTTGAACAATATGCAAATCCAATTACTAGAAAAAGGATTATCCTTCTGCCCCAATAATGATATAGACATACCCACCCTACGTATAGACCTATATAAATTCTGCCGAAAGGTAAAACTTAAGAAATACTTTGCGGAAAAGACCATGCAACCACAGTGCAGAGCGACTGGTGATCAAGACTCACTCCTAACACAGAGTGACCTACCAACCCTTAGAATATTAACATCTCTGGAAACAGAAGAAAATAATGGGAATAATGAACAATCCTTGGAAACGGATCAAGAACTGTGTAAGAGACTGGGGATAATTACAAACAAAGGGGGTGAAAGTGGATTCAGAAAACAATCAACCTTTTGTCCACAGTTCCCATCTGGGAATAAAATAGATTTGTTTCATGAGATTATGGTGGAAGAAATCAATAAAATAGCAAGAAACGGTGTACAAAATAAGTATACTGAAAAACAGCGGAAAAGGAAAAAGTGGAATTTGACAGCAGGAGAACACAAAGCTTTGAGAGAACTCAGGGAAGATCAGGAAATAATCATTAAAGCCTCTGACAAAGGTGGAAATATTGTGGTCCAAAATCTGAGTGACTATACAACTGAAGCAATGAGACAGCTAAGTAAAGGTGACCACTATGAAAAACTTGCGGATAATCCAATCGAGCAATGGACTGCTGAATACCATCAAATGCTATTGAATTGGAAGCAACAGGATCTGATAAATTTGGAAGAATTTTTATATTTGAAAACAGAACATCCGATCACTGCCACTATTTACTTTTTACCTAAGGTCCATAAAACCATGAAAAATCCGCCTGGACGACCAATAGTTAGTTCTATTGGGTCATTACTGGAATCAACTTCTAGATTTGTGGACATTTTTTTAATGAGTTATGTGACCTCCTTACCTTCTTATCTGAGGGATACGATGGATTTTTTAAATAAAATTCAAGAAATTAAGTGGAAAGAGGGGCTAATAATGGCAACAATAGATGTTTCATCCTTGTATACATCTATCCGACACAAGGATGGAATAGAAGCAGCCAAAACATTCTTACAGACTAGATCTATACATTTTTTACAACATTCAGAAATGCTGCTGGAGATGCTTACCTACTGCCTAGAACACAATGTATTCCTCTTCAAAGGAGATCTATATCGGCAGAAACAAGGAACGGCAATGGGGACGTCATTTGCCCCCACATATGCAAATCTGCTGATGGCAGTCTGGGAGACAGAGATCCTGGCTAACCAAACCCACTTGAAAGTAAGAACTTGGTGTCGATTTATCGACGATTTATTTGTTGTGTGGGAAGGGAATCAGATTGAACTACAGGAATTCATTGACTCTTTAGAAAACAACAAGTATAACCTCACTTTTACCTCTAATATTAGTGAAACTAACATCATAACATAACGTTGAAATTTTTATAAAAGAACATAGGGTATGCTCCAAAATACATAGAAAGCCAACATCTTGCAATAGTATATTGCATGCGAATAGTGGTCATCCGCAAAATTTGAAATGGAGCATACCCTATGGGGAAATGTTACGTGCGAAAAGAAATTGCACAGAAACAACTGACCTGGAATGTGAACTAGATAATATGAGTTGTCGCTTCTTAGAGAGAGGTTATCCATTGGATGTCATTGAAAATGCAAGAATGCGTGTAAAAGGCAAAATAAGAAAGGATCTGTTAACTCCAACACAAGCAAAAAGAAGAAGAAAAAACAAAAAAGGATACATTGATGATGAAAGGGATCAGGGTGATAGCACCACACGATTGATTATGGATTTTAACAACCAAAGTGGTGAAATCAAAGGTATCATTAGAAGAAATTGGAAAATTTTAATGCTGGATGAGACATTGAAAACGACATTAACATCATATCCCAGCATTACGTTTAGGAAAACAGCATCTCTAGCAGACATTTTAACGCAAAGTCACTTAAAAATACGAGAAGTGAGGTCCAAGTCGTGGCTCTCAACTCCAGGCTTTTGGAAATGCTCAAAGTGTCGGGCCTGTGAACATGGTTCTAATATCACATCTTTTGACCTACAGAATGGACGAACAGAATTGATTCAAGATCATATCACATGTGAATCAAAGTATGTAGTGTATAGACTAACTTGTCCATGTGGAAAACATTACATTGGCAGCACTATTAATAAATTGAAATTAAGGATTTTACAGCATTTGCGTGCCATAAAGAATAAGGATTTTAGCTACCCGATTTCAAAACATTTCTTTGACTTTCACTCAAGTGACTGTAACCTTTTGAAATATTCTGGATTAAAAATTGCCAAACTAACGGAAAGGGGTGTAGATAGAACTTTGAAATTAAGACGAGCAGAATCCAGAATGATATTGGCAATTGGTACAGAACATCCTTATGGCCACAATCAAGATGCCGAATTGCATGTACATCTGTGAAAATGGTGGTTGAGGACTGAACTGTTAAATAGGATAAGAACTAACTCTATTGTGGTCAAAAGATGGTTTTTTGCCGAGAAATTATTTAATGAATTTAATGAATTTGATATGATTAGTGTTTGATTTTCAACAAGCTTTTATATTGAATGTGTAATTGTATATGTGATGAAATTTCTTCTGTGACTTTCCCTCACTGATATTGACTTTGACCTCTAGTTTTAACTATTTTTCACTCTTTATCTGACTCTCATATATTTCTCCCCATATTAATATACTTGTATATGTGCCTTAAAAAACTTTGTCCCCAAAAAATCCTTTTAGAATTAATGTTGACTGTCACCTTAAAAAGTATAGATGGTGCCTTAGAATGAAATGGTTGCAATGTATAGACAGAATAATCTGACGAATTGGTGTCGCAGATAGTGGGCACCAGCTATGAAGTATAAATGCGTTTGCTCATGAATTACAGAGAGGCATTAGTGTTGATTTGGTAGTGCCTTAAGATTATACTGGTAATAGACTGCACAAATTATATAGATTGTCCGATTAGAATGGAAGGAAGGGAATGACGCGGAAAGATCTTGAGAATATATCTTAGAGATCCTTCCAGATAAGATAAAAGAATGATTAAATCCTTGGTTAGAATAACCTGATGTGGTGAGATGTATAAAAAATGTATAAATGCTGCTATATTGTAAATACATGAAATGGTAAAAAATGTTATGTTTGTGTACTTTACACAAAAAGTTTATTAACATTTATTAGCAATTGGTAGTAGGTTTTTAGCATTTCTATTAGTAATACACTTTTTGGGAAATATTTTTAAGAAAATATTTTAAATTGTTTTAATGAACCATCGAAAATGAATTTCACCTTATATTAATGATTCATCAGGAACTATGATGGAAATAGTGGATTATTTGAAAATTATCTTTTAAATTGTGCAGCTCTCACTTTATTTCATGAGGACACACACAAATACAAGAAAGCTGAATGTATAATTTTTGAGCACGCCTTTATGGGATAACATTAATTCTGTAATATCATTATGATTTGAAGGTCTACTTATTGTAATTATAGGATATATGCACTATTTGCACTTTACTTTAAGTGACAGAATGTACTTTACAGTGACTGACGAAAAAGAAAAAGAAAAAGAAAGAAAGAAAAAAATGGTGGCAAAATTACTCCACCAAAAGTGATTGAGGTTGCTAGTCTAGTTGTTCAAAATGACTGACACAAACAAGGGGTTAAGCACGTTGCACTTTTTATAATGTTGTCTAGACACAAGGGACTCTATGGTCCAGTAGAAGTCTAGTGGTAGCCGAAACGCGTAGACCGTCCATTTTTGCTATTCTTGCACAGGGTGTGCATGTAAAAAAGAAATAAAACAAACTTACTTCATCCTGCAGTAGTGCCGTCATTCTTGCCTGGGGATATATTCTTCTCTTTTTTGGTGAGAGAACTGTGAAACACACATATATATATATACACGCACACATATAAATACACACACATATATATAGAATAGTTTCTTCCCTGTAACTCCAGTTCTCTTGTAGGGGTATTTCCGTGATAAGGCATAAGCATGTGAATAGTCCCGCCCACGTGCGGGGACCCCGGAGCACTTCATTAGATATATCTTCTTAAGTTGTCATCTTTCGCCTTTCTTCGGGAAGGCCTGTGTAGACACTTAAGAGATAGAAAGACAATAATGCAGCCTAACTAACTAAGCTACACTGGCCATTACTTCATCCTGAAGTGAAAAAAGATAGCTAGTATTTTTAAAAAAATTCAATTTATGGAGTTTATTACATATAGAAAAGTCCCCTTCACAAAACCCCTTTTTTCAAGATAGAGATGAAAAGGTTGGACAGAGAAGCCCCCCATAGGCTGTCATTATATGTCTGAAAATGGATACCGTGCCTTTAAGAGTCTCCAGAGACCACCGGTATCCCATGATGCACAGCTAGTGGCAGTTACTTCAGTTCTTTTTGAAGGCGTAAAGAAGTGAATGCCTATGCTAGATCCTGGAGAAGTCTGCTTCTACCACCGGGGAGGAGGGAGGGTTGCTTATGACTTATCACGGAAATACCCCTACAAGAGAACTGGAGTTACAGGTGAGAAACTATTCCTTCTCTTGTAGAGGATTTCCGTGTATAGTCATAAGCATGTGAATAGACTAGCAAGCCCATCCCATAAACCCCCAAGCGGTGGAAGAAAACAGAGAAGTGACATTTCCCTTTATGCAACCAGATTCCGAAGGGAAGCTTGCCCAACCTGAGCATCTGCCTTGGCATCAGTGTCCAGGCAGTAGTGTTTTGTGAAAGTATAGACTGACTACCAGGTGGCAGCCTTACAGATTTCTGAAATAGGTATATTACGGAGTAAAGCCGCAGTAGCAGCTTTTCCTCTGGTAGAGTGAGCCCTAGGCTTACTAACAAGAGTCTTGTTGGCCTTCTGGTAACAAAGCTGAATACAGGACACAATCCATCGGGAGATGGATTGTTTGGAGGTAGCAAGACCTGTACGGATAGAGCCATAGTTTACAAATAACTGATCTGATCGTCTAATATCCTTAGTTTTGTCCAAGTAAAACTTCAAAACCCTCCTATCATCTAGGGAATGAAGCGACCTCTCAGCAGGAGAAGAGGGATGCTGAAAAAAGGTAGGTAGTGAAATAGTTTGGTTTATGTGGAAATCCGAAATAACTTTAGGGAGGAATTTCGGATGTGTCCTCATCACCACCTTCGAGGAATGGAAAACTGTGTATGGTTCTTGACAACATAGTGCTTGGAGTTCGCTAACCCTGCGGGCAGAAGTAATGGCTACAAGGAAAGCCGCCTTCCAAGACAGATGCTGCAGAGAAGCCCTATGAATAGGTTCAAAAGGCTCCCGGCATCAGTTGAGAAAGAACCACATTAAGCTCCCAAGGAGGAGAAGGACGTCTGAAGGGAGGAAAAACTTTCCTCAAACCTTCTAGAAAATCCATAATGACAGGGATTTTGAAAAAGGAAGTTTGTGAAGGGCATTTCCTATAAGCAGTCAGAGCTGCAAGGTGCACTTTAATGGAAGGAAATTGAAGGCCCGATTGTGCCAAATGTAGCAAATATGGGAGTATCACATCTTCCTGCCAGGAAGTAGGATCTGCATTCTTCGAAGCGCACCAAATGCAGAATCTTTTCCATTTATACGCATAAGAAGTGCGTGCGGATGGTCTTTTAGCTTCTTTAAGTATTGTCATGCAGTCCTGAGGCAAATTCAAATGTCCATACTGCACTAACTCAGGAGCCATGCCGCCAAATTCAATGACGAGAGATTGGGGTGCACCATCTGTCCGCCGAACTTCGTGAGAAGGTCCGGCTGACATGGGAGCCGGAGATGCGGCAGGAGAGACCGGTGGAGAAGGTCCGTGAACCACCACTGACGCGGCCACTCCGGGGCAATGAGAATCATCTTGGCCCGTGACTGCGAAAGCTTGATGAGGACTGCCGGGATCAGGGGTATCGGAGGAAAGGGTAGAGAAATCTGCCTGACCAGTTTATCCACAGGGCATTCCCCAGAGTCCACGGTTGGTAGAACCTGGAGGCGAAGTTTCGGCATTTGTTGTTTTCTGCGGTGGCGAACAAATCGACCTCTGGAGTACCCCATCTGCTGAAGATATCTCGCACCACATCGTCGTTTAAGACCCATTCGTGGTTTTCCTGAAGGCGTCTGCTTAGAGTGTCGGCCTGAGCATTTTGAACACCTGGGAGGTGAGTTGCTGTGATGGTCAGGTTTCTGGCCAAGAGCCATCTCCAGATCGTCTGGGCTTCCTGAGACAACGGTCGTGATCTCGAACCCCCCTGCTTGTTGAGGTAGAACATGGTTGTCGTATTGTTCGTTTGGACAAGCAGGGAACTGGAGTGGAGTGATGGTTGAAAAGTTTCCGAGCCAAATGGACTGCTCGTAGCTACAGCAGATTGATGTGGTATGTGGATTCCTTCGTGGAACACTTGCCCTGTATCTGAAGGTGGTCTGTATGTGCACCCCAGCCGAGGAGAGACGCATCCATTACTATGGTTTGTTTTGGTATCTCCTTGTGGAACGGGATTCCTCGCAGGAGATTGCGGGGACAACACCACCATCTGAGGGACTGAAGGGCATGTTGTGACAGTTGGATCCTGTCTTCCCAATCCCCTATTCTCTGATCCCATTGATCCTCCAAGCATTCCTGCAAGGGTCTCGTGTTGAGTCGTGCATTTGGAGTGAGAAAGATACAGGATGCCATGGAGCCCAGAAGAGATGAGACCTTCCTCACTGTTTGAGTGGACATGTTCATGAGAGCTTGAGCCTTCTGAAGGATCGATAAGCGTCTCTCCTCCGAAGGATACACGTTTGCCGTGCGAGTATCGATAGTTGCTCCCAGATATTGAAGACACTGGACAGGTGTTGAGACGGACTTCGTGTGGTTGATGTGAAGACCCAAACGAAGGAGAAGATCGGAGGTCCAATTGAAATGTAGTCGAGCTCCCTGAGACGTGGACGCCTTGATCAGCCAGTCGTCTAGGTAGGGGTAGACGAACACCTTGTGCTTCCTCAGATGGGCAGCCACTACTGCCATGCATTTTGAGAATGTCCTGGGAGCTGACTTCAGGCCGAATGGAAGCACACAGTATTGATAGTGGTTGCTGCCCACTGTGAATCTCAGGAACTTGCGATGCTTCTTTACTATGGGGACGTGGAAGTATGCGTCTTGCAGATCTATCGCGCATAACCAATCCCCCTGATGAATTTGAGGGTAGATTTGGTGCAACGCAAACATTCGGAATTTCTCTCTCCGAACCCACTTGTTTGCGTGTCGTAAATCGAGAATGGGTCTGAACTCGTTCTTGTCTTTCTTTTGACCAGAAAGAACCTGGAATACAGTCCTGTTCCCCGCTGTACAAGAGGAACGGGTTCTATTGCCCTTTTTTGTAAGAGAATGTTGGCCTCCAATTGCAACTGACGTAGTTGGTACCGTAAGTGTGTTGGAGGGACCGATGGAGGAGGGCTGGTGAAATGTAGCGAGTATCCATTTCGAACAATATTCAGCACCCAATTGTCCTGAGTTATATTTTGCCACTCTGCCAGGAAATTTTGAATGCTTCCCCCCACCGGAGTCGGTAACAGAAGAGGGGGAAGAAAGGCCTCAGGGCTTAGAACCAGCCGGCGCCTTATTCCCTTGTGCAGGTTGCTGGCCTCCCCGTCCCTTAGGTTGACGTTTCTGAAACGGTTGGAACGACCGCTGATATGATTGTTGCTGATTTGTCTGACGGCCCTGGTATCTCTGGAACCTCTGTGAAGAGTAACGTCTTAGGAAAGGGCGGAAAGTTTTGAGTTGTTCCTTCGGCTTCTCAAGACCTACTGCCTTCAAGGTCTCCATTTCCGCCTTCATGCGAGCCATCTCCTCATCCGCATGAGAGCCAAAGAGGGTAGTGCCAGAAAAGGGTAAATTCATAATCCGCTGTTGAGCCTCAGGCTTAAGCGAGGTGAGGCGCAGCCAGGAATGTCTCCGGAGAGCCACTCCATGACAATAGCCATGTGACGACAGGAGTGATGTGTCCGCCGCTGCACTTATTATTTGGTTGGACACCATAAGTCCTTCATTCAATATCTCTGTAAAGTCCTCCCTCTTGTCCCTTGGCAGGAGGTCCGCGAACTGTTGAAGGGATTCCCAAAGGGAACGGTCGGACCTGCCCAGCAGGGCTATAGCACTAGCAGCCTTCATAGTAGTGGCTGCCGTGTTACATACCTACCTCCCCACCGAGTCTACCTTACGGCTTTCCTCATCAGGCAGTACTGTTGACGTCGGAGCTGTAGCCTGTTGCTTCTTAACTGCCACAACAATAAGAGTCTGTCGTGGGGTCCGTCCGGAGAAATGTGGGATCTTGCTCAGGCGGGCAGTATTTTTTCTGCAGCCTGGAAGGAGCGGATTTGATGGAAGAAGGTGTTAAGAACAATTCCATCGCCGGTTCCAATAAGCCTGGCACCAGAGGGAGCAAGGGACGAAAAGCTTGTCTCTGCTGGAGAGTTTCGAAGATGACTGAAGTTGATGGCACAGGGGTGGACAATGGAATATTTAGTTTGGACTCCCCTCGTAGTAGAACCTCTTGGAAGGTGGTAATGTCGTCAATCGGAGACTCCCTTTGAGGAGGAAAGTCCAAAAGTGTGGGCGAATATCTCCCAGTACTTGTGGAGGATGTGTCTCTGGTGTGCCGGGAGCGAGATCTCTCATAACGATGTCGGTGATGAGAGCGTGTGGATGAACGTCGGTGGCTGCGAGATCGATCCCTCGCAAGAGACATAGACCTCCGTCTTCTAGGCACCGCAGGAGTCGTGGGCCGAGGAGCAGCAGGCCCCGGAGGAGGTGGAGGAGGAGGCGATGGAGGAGGTGGAGGAGGCGGTGGAGGAGGCGGAGGAGGAGGAGAAGGCGATGGATGTTCCGCTGGTCCAGGAGGATCAGAATGAGGTGGAGTCCTTGTAGGTAAATATGTACGTGAGTACTCAGAATCCGAGGAATAAATCAACCTCCTCCTTTTTCGAGCTGCCTGAAGAGAAGGAGCCAAAGATTCATTCCCAGATCTCCCCCTCGACGTCGATCTACTGGTCGACGGCGATCTTCAATGTCGTCTTGACCGTGAACTCCCCCTCGACATCGATAGGCTAATGGTTGATCACGTCCGCGATCGGTGTCATCTCGGCGTGGAACGCCGGTTACTCTTCGACGTCGACCGTCGGTTACTTGACGTCGATGACTTCTTGATGGCGATCGTTGGTGACTTCTTGACGACGATTGTTGGTCACTTCTTGACGACGATCGTCGTGCCTCTTCGACGGCGATCGGCGGTGTGGTGTCGACGCCGATGGCTAGTCGACGCCGATCGGCGCTGATGTGTCGACGTTGACCGAGGAGACAACATCTTCGATGGCGATCTCTACAGTGAGGGAGAACGAGAAGGTCTCGCCTCTTCTCCTCGACGCGGAGCGTCGACGCCGCTTCGACTCAGAGACCTGAGTCGACGGTGAACATATCGTCGCCATACCTGCCCTCGACGTCGTCGTCCTCGACGTCGACCGGGACCAGCGTCGTTTTTCCACTCTTCTTCGCCTGGGGAGCCCCCCAGAGGCTGAGGACAGGGTTTTGGTAGAGGACTGACCCTCTCCTTGCCCAGAGGTCCCACCTGTGAATATTGCTTGTTGTTTTCTTCGCTCCTCTGTCCCTTGAAGTCGAATCTTCTCCCTGTCACGCAGGGTGCGCTTGGAGAAGGTTTTACAGATGGAACATGTCTCAGGAACATGAGAAACAGGTAAACACAGAATACACACTCTGTGTGAATCAGATTTGGACTTTTTTCTTCCACAGTCAGGACACTTGTCAAAAAGGTAAGGCATTTTGACTAAAAAACTGTGGAAAATCGGTCAGAAAAAGACAGCAAAAGGAAGAGAAAGACCAAAAACGTCGAGTGAAGTTGTAAAAGGTAAATTCTGAAGTGATTTTTTATGAAAAACACCAAATGAGGTAGAGCTCAATACTCCAGGGTCCTGTTAACAGGAGCCGGAAAAAGAACTGAAGTAACTGCCACTAGCTGTGCATCATGGGATACTGGTGGTCTCTGGAGACTCTTTAAGGCACGGTATCCATTTTCAGACATATAATGACAGCCTATGGGGGGCTTCTCTATCCACCCTTTTCATCTCTATCTTGAAAAAAGGGGTTTTGTGAAGGGGAGTTTTCTATATGTATTAAACTCCATAAATTGAAAAATTTAAAAAAATACTGGCTATCTTTTTTCACTTCAGGATGAAGCAATGGCCAGTGTAGCCTAGTTAGTTAGGCTGCATTATTGTCTTTCTATCTCTTAAGTGTCTACACAGGCCTTCCCGAAGAAAGGCGAAAGATGACAACTTAAGAAGATATATCTAATGAAGTGCTCCGGGGTCCCCGCACGTGGGCGGGACTATTCACATGCTTATGACTATACACGGAAATCTCCTACAAGAGAAATACACATATATACACACATATATACATATAACATATAAACACACACACATATATATATATATGTATATACATGTATATACATGTATATATGTATATATACACACACACACATATAATATATATATATATATATATATATACATGCATTAAAGAAGCCAAGTCCTTACTCACAAACAACTTCAACGTGCAAAGCAAGTACTGACACCAATTCTGGTGCGATTTATTCAGTGCTTTTATTCCAATTTCAGTGCATAATCAAGTTACAGGCTAATGCCATCATCCATGACGCATTTCAACAGCCGAGACAGATATATATATATATATATATATATATACATACATACACACACACATATATGATATTCAAGAAGTGCTCTGGGATGTTTGGCTGAGATCTGCAATGAAGACCTCTGCCCCATATATCAGAGTCAAATTAATTTAGCTTTGACAACTCAGAGTATTGGAATAAGGGAGGGATTTTCTGTGGCTTTTTTAAGGAACAATTAAAGGCAAAGCATAGCTTTCGGCATCTTGTCTTTAGTATGCTGGTGAGCTTTCCAGCCCCCACCTCCATTAAATGTCACTCCTAGGTATTTATAAGTTGTATCCATTTTCTATTGTAATATTGATGTAACCCGTCCCCTTTTTGACCATCCGCCTATTAAAGACTATCATCTTTGTTTTATTATTATTTACATTCATGCCATGTCATGCTTGTAGCAGTAGACATTTAAGAAATTAAGGAGCTTCTGAAGTCCTACCCATGTCTGATTTATTAGCACAAAGTTGTCTACATAAAAGAGGGATGTGACAAAGAGGGAGCCCAGTTTGGTAGGGTGAGTCACAGACACATCCAACTGTTGGCTTAGGCATGCTGTCTGCCAAGATGTATACCAACTCAGGCCTTAAATAAGCACCATTATTTGAGGCTTGAGTTGGTATACATCTTGGCAGACAAGGATTGATGTGCTCCTAATTTCAACCGTACCAAAAAATCCTACAGTTAATGCCAGCTTGCACTACATATTTGGCATCCATCCAGGATCATTTGGATTAGGGACAGCAGGAGTTCCTACCGTAAGTCAGGCAAGAAATTCTGGCCATGTCCCACAATGCATGAGTGCATCTGC
This sequence comes from Calotriton arnoldi, assembly GCA_963921515.1. NCBI lineage: Eukaryota > Metazoa > Chordata > Amphibia > Caudata > Salamandridae > Calotriton > Calotriton arnoldi. Next base: position 2,437,175 of record CAWUFW010000593.1, on the reverse strand, counting down.
CCAGAAGAGACATGGCATTCAAAGAAATTAGGGCCAGGCTGGCTAAAAAAAAGTATATTTTTGCCAAAAGCGACTACACTTTGATGCCCCTTCCAGTGCATTTGAAGAAAAGGTGGTTGGTTTACTTTACTCATTGACACCTGTGCTGAAAGGCTTTCAGACGAGGGATCTTTGTTAGGACATCCATGTCACCAGGGGATGGCTTGTATCATTCGGCCTGACCAGAGGAGCGGAGCATGGATTTGACCAAGTGGCCTTGAGGGTGTCTGTAAGTGCCTCATTAAAGAAGGTGGTGCTAGTCTCAACAGTAAGCAGTTTCAAATCTAACCCCTCTACTGCTCTGTGCACCACTGCTAAAAACAGGTGCTTTCTTCTGTTGGTTGACCAGGTGGTGGATCTAGCTTGGTTTCTGGGAAGGTGTCAAATCCACTGGCATTTTGCAGGTCTAAATGAAGACTCATCTGTGTAGTGGGGGGAGGCGGAAGGGGCATTAAATTGTCTGACAACATGGGGAGCATTTTGCACGCCCTCGACGGCATCACAATCCGATCCAAAAAGGACCTGTAGGTTCTGATAATACTGCAGTTGTGGTGGAAGATGGCTGATGGTCATGTTCATTCACTACTGGTTACATATTGGGAAACTCATATGTGACATAGGCCTGGCATGGGCCGTCGGTGGTCCAGGGTCAGACATTCGAACTGGAACCAGATCCGGCACAGGCACTGGAGGAATCTGTGGCAGCACAGGCACGAAAAGGATTGGCCTGGGCCTTGGAGTCAGAGTGGAAGTTTTTACCAGCATTGGTATGAGCCCAGAAGTTGGTTTCATGGATGCAATCTGCATTGGGAAGGGTGGGGCTGTGGAAGCCCGATTTGTAACTCCTGCAGCTCCATGGGGCTCAGAGGTGTTCCAGCAGTGGTCAGCAGCATCTTAAATAATATGCAGCATGGCCTCCTTTAAGCCTACGACCTGCTGCGGGGGGCTATGCCTCAGGGAACTCAGGCCCACCAGGACTAACTGTGGGACCGGATCGAGTTCGGACGACACTGGAGGCGAGGGGCCCTTCAATGCTGCTTTTGCAACTTCTTGCCTGATTTTGAGTGGTGAGAGGGTTGTCACATCCCACTTGGTTTTCTTGTATTTATAACGAGTTTTAAACTTGGACTTAACTGAATACTTTAAGCGGATTTCACACAGGAACAACCCTGCGACTTGAAGCAGGATCGCTGTTTTGAGTACGATAACTTATGTTCAGCAACAAAAGCTTCACTTCTTGCTCACTGATCACCTGAGGGCACATTTCTCACATAACTTGACTGGAGCCCATGTATCGAAGTCACACGTTGTGAGGGTCTCTGACTGACATTTGCTTTCTGCATATACCACACGGCTTGAATCCTGTTGTTCTCAGGATAAACATCTTCCCTAACACACTGAAAGTTTTCTGGAGTTGTTGGAAAACCAACAAAGTTAGGAGCAGAGCTCCAGATCCGCAAACGCTGCAGAAAGAAGGGAACGGACATTAGAACACAAGCAGGGTAAAATATGTAGCTCTGCACTATCATTTCTGGGGCAGTACAAGGTTCACAACAGAGCCACACAGTGCCATCTGGCAGTTCTCAGGAGGTATCACTGGTTGAATTTTCCAGATCCAGCATAGCACCTGGGATTATCTAAAAGTGATGAATCTGTGGTCGGAAGTATCCATCAGACGTTTAAGTCACTGGATATGCATGTACTGGAGAGTTTGATTGATCCATCTGATAACCGGGCCCAAGAAAGAATGTGTAAAAGCTCCATTATTGGGTGGAAGTCTCTAGAGCAAGAGGAAACTGCAGGTGAAAATGGGGCTGAATTTGCATCTAGTAAAAAGGGATTCACAGCCTTGTATTGTCACATATTCTATCTTGACTGATATGGTATCCTTAAATACAAAACCCTTAAAAAGAGTATCCTTAAAGACAGTAGCCAGCCCGCCTCCTTTCTTTCATTGGCAGGTATGTGTAATGGCATGATATCCAGACGGGGCAGCTTTATTAAGTACTGGAGCTATATTTTTTCCCAAACAGGTTTCTCAGATGAATACATGTCCAGTTCCAAATCAGGAAGTAGAACAAAGATGTTATATGTTCTTACTCACTGAACAGGCGTTCATTAGCAAATAACTTAGATGGAGTATTTTGTTTTTGTGGAAGTAAGGGTTTGTGTCCAGGTTGCTGTTGGTGTCATCCACTGAGCTCCTTGCTGCTCTATCACTATTGCTGGGTGAGATTTGTTCCTCATGTGTTTGAGAAGGTGAGAAAGTAGGCAGCCTGAATTTACCGATAGTGTTGGGATTGTTGCTTTCCTTGTAATCACTATCCTGCTCAAACAGGTCAATTAGAGATTTGATGGTGTGCTTTGGGAGGGTGAGTATGAGTCAGAATAGGTTTGTCATGTTTGTTTTGGTGTAAAACTGGGTTTTGGTGTTATGTTGAAATTGAGTTGAATGCTGTTGTGATGTAACACCCCCAAATAAAACTTCCCAGTTCTCTCTTTCCCTCCCCTTACAGACCTACTAAATTTCCCCTTCCCATTCTATGCGGCCCACCTGCTCCTGTCCAGTTTCCTACTGTAAACAGCTGCCTCCCTCTTCTCACCTGATGCTACCTAGGCTTTTCTCTTTTGTAACCTGCTCTTGTAGAGCTATCTAGCTCCATAGAAGCGCCAACCTCTGATTACTGAACTCTACAGTTATGCATGCGCCTGTGTGTGATGGCTTTAATTCCACCAACTGATGTTATTTATATAATGTGATCTAATAACCTAGACAAATTTACTATTTGGTGCGATGGTATAAGCCAGAGAGTTAAATGATTAGCTTTCCAGACCCTGTAGCCCAATGTCAATGAAACTTATCAACAAGATATAGCCTTAACCTTAACTGTGAAGGTCTTCTCCTTGATGGCATGAAGCTCCTTCAATGGACAGACTCAACACGATAGACCATTTTCAACAGTATTAGCCAACACCCGCAACAATGCTAGTCCCATTAAAGGCACTGAGGCGTTGAAGTGTCTGAAAAAAATGGCAGAAGATTCTGACGGATGTCTTTGATCGAATCTATTGGAGAGGAGTCTATTTAATAGCTTGGTCCCCATGCTGGCCTCAAAACCAATCACACATTATAGGAATGTTTAGGTTCCTCAGCCTAGCAATTGCCCTTTGCATCTTCTCTTTATAAAGTGTGTACATCTGGTGAAAACTGTTTGATTTGCACTATTAACATTCAACTGATCTGTAGAATAAACAGTAAAAGCCCATTAAGACGGACTCTAAAAAATCCCTGTTCTGAACTATGACTTCCAATGGGGAGAAAACATTGATGAAAAAACTGAATAAAATCCATAAACTAGCAAAAAAGGCAGAACATTTATCAGGCGTGCAACTCAAAAATAAAACGGACCAACTTTCATAGTGAGGATTACTGGGCAAGTCATGATCTTTTTTCTTACAAGTACAGTGCAAGATTTACTATAAGTGGTTTCGTATGCCTAAGCGGGCAATATACTTTCATTTAGTGCTAATGTAAAGATACATTTGCAGGCATGTACAAGTGCAGTTGGCATGCTTTTATGTTATTTGTTAAAATCTGATGGTAATAAGACATTATTAAGAAGAGCAAAACCTGCTCACACGTGATTAACATGATTGTTGTTTTTGGAGCTACAGAAAAGAGATCTGGAGGACTGAATTGGATGCTGCAGATTCTTCTGGACTGGAGCCAAAAGAGGATGAGAAGCCAGCATCTCTGTCTGCTGCATCTTTTTAGCTCACAAATGAATCATCTGGAGGCAAGGAACTGAAAGAAAGAAGGACATTTCCAGGGAGTGATCAAACCTCGCTCATGAGATATGAATGATCTGGACAGACAGATCTCAAAGATCATTCCTCTACACCTGCAATTTCCAAGGTACATGTAGGTGTACATCTTTTTTGATTAGTACTTGTTTTTTCTAAGCCTTCGATAACAGTACGCCACCTGATTAGGAAATAGGACAGGGTTTAGTTAGAAAAGAGCTATAATTTATTGAAATAAAAGCAACCACTGAAAGGTTTTACTGCATCATTAATTACAAATATGGCATCATTTTTATTTTAATGCCATTTACTAACTGGTATAATTTGTATCATGGCTCTTGTTAAAATGATTCATCAGATGATGTTACAGATACTGTCTAAAACTCCAATGAGAAGCAGGTAATTACACAGTGGCCGTCTTCACTGTGCAGTTATAGTTAGGCCAGACTTTCCATAGGAAGAGCGTTTTTTGTTTTGCTAGTAAATTTGGCGCCGATTGACTAATCTTCAATAAACTTTCCCCAAAAAAGTTCTTCTATTTCAGCTCCTTCCTGTAAAAAGAATGAAGTCAAATTTGGCAAAAAGCTAGATTTTTACCCAGATGTTGTACGTTTTGTAATGTGATGTGAATCCATTCAGCAGTTTTGGAGACATTTAGGTTAAAAAATAGAGATATCTTGACAGTTGGTATATTTGGAGTAGCGCAAGTCTGCGAATCCAAAAAAATAAAGTGTTGTGATTGGCCGAACAGGCTTTTTCTCCCATCGGTCCTTTTGTTGCTGCAGGACCAATTTCAATACTGCGGGAGTGAGCTCTCGGATTGGCAAGCCTCAACATCAGAAGAAATGTTGGTGCTTCCATTACAGGACATGGGGACGAGAGTAAATACTCTAGAAATTCACTGAGAAAAACAAAGGTTAAAGTGACATTATAGTTAGGTGAAAATGCCAGTTAGAAAGTAACATGCAAAACTTAAAAAACACTGAAACTCACCAGTTATGGTTTAATGAGCTAACGAGAACTTGTTCCTCCCCCATGCTCTGCTTATGAGCTCACAGACTGCATCATTCATGACCTGTTCAGTGACATCATGGATGACATTACTGATAACCACTCAAATTACATCGTTGATGACAACACTGGGCCTGGTGGGGGCACAAGTTCTAGTTAGCTCTGTAAACTATTACTGATGAACTTAAAGTTTATTTTTTCATTTTAAAATGTTATGTTTTAACTGACATTTTGACCCAACTATAATTTAACTTTAACCTTTGTTTTTTACAGTGAAATTCAGTTTTTTTTTTTTTTTAATGTATAGGAAGATATAATTTACTATAACGTGTCCAAAATCCCTCAAATATTAGCCTGTGAGTCTCTGACATGTAAAATTTCTTCATTAAACATACAATACATAGTTCAAAGAAATGTATGGCAAAAAATATGTTTGTGAGGTTTACTTTTCTCACTGTAAGAATATCTGTCAATGAGCAACTATTCCCTTGGGCTAATAATCCTAGCCATGGTGTGCCCTCTTCCCTGACAGGGCTAATTGAGGTCTTGGGTCACCAAAAACCTAATCAGCGTCAAACAAGGTCTGCTTTCCACATTCAAAGACGACAGTCTGGGGACACCGATTTCCCTGAACTACTTCACAGCACACAAGTCCAGGACAACTAGTCCCAATACCTTATAGGAAACAATGGGTGTTCTCAGGATCTACCCTCTGATGTTTCCAGTCCTTCCACACAACCACAGTCAACAGATACTACTTCACATCTCCCACACCTACATGAAAAGAAAATTCCCCACTTGTTTTTCCAGCCATTCTGATATACAATACCCACATGTACTCCGTCCCAGGCTACATCACTTGCAGTTCTAAATGTATGTGGCCAATAATCCCTTGTATGTCCACTTGGAAGAAACAAGACAACCAAGACAACACTGCGGAATGCCTTCTACATGCTTATCACAGAACAGAAACAAGTCCTTTCTTACCAAGTGGCCACTATATCCCTAGGCAGTGAACTGAAAAACCTGATGGGAATGTTAGAAATAAGATCTTTCATCTTATAGATCCCATTGCCCTTTGCCCACATATCCACTCAGATGTTTATTATAGAGCAATATGTTAGTTTTCTTCCCCAAATCGAAAGGAATATATTCCAGAGTCTTTCGTTGTAAACTGATTATTCCTTTGTTAAGTATGGCTTCAATTGGAATCCTCTATCGTGAATACCACATTCTAAATCTGGTTAGTCACTGATAAGCTGTACCAATTGTGGGAAACCAAAGTGGTTTCCCACTGTTGCTACATCATAAAGGAATTTCGGGCAAAGCTTAGACTGCTCTCTGAGAGCCAGTCAGTGCTGCACTGGCTCTACCACAACTTTGAGAGGAGAGTCGGTGGAAAGGCACAAAGGGGGTGGGAAGGCATAGATGGTGGGGATGGGTGGCAAGAGGTTAGGATGTTTGTTTTTATACCAGGGCCAGAAAGGAGAGCCCACACTTTATGTATAGCTCTTTCATTACTCCTCTCCCCCTGCTTTTAAGTTGAAAGCAGGGAAGATTATTTGGGTACACCATACATAACATAAAAATTAAACATGGCCAATAGTGAGTAACAGGAATGTTTTTCCCTTCGGGTTTGTGAGTGACAAACAACTCGAGCTTTGCTCTGATTTATGTCACTCAGAATACCTGATCCCAATCATTTTTCACCGTTCTGACTATCTTTCAGTAATTCTATAGATTATATTTAATATAATCAAAATGTCAAGTCCTAACTCCAGAAACTTGTGTTCAGGTGATGAAAGCCAACACTTGTTTTACACACTAGATTTTTCCTTGATCATTTTCAAGGCATGCATGAGGCTTTATGCAATGCAGTGGCTTGTACCCGTAATTATATGTTATTCACTTAGAATCAGAACAGAAAAAACATCTTTCAGTTAAAAAAAAAATCAAAGTGCTTTTACAGGACAAGTAATGACAATTTTAATGGACTGAAAGCAATTCAAATGCAGATAACTATCCTGAAAATAACTCCATTGTTTCCAAGTGTAATTAAGCGGTAAATCATGCTTAATGTCATCTATGGTAAAAGTCCTTAGGAGATCCTGAATGTGTCACCCCATTACTACTCACACCCAAGTTATAGTCACTGTTTTTCTGTCACTCAAACCCAACTCAAATGGTCTAGGTTTAGCGATCTATCTCCAGACCATGGGAGGCCATACATATTGGAATGCTCTAAATCCTTAGTTTAGTTTCCACCATGCCTAATACACCTTCAGCAATAGTCGAAACAGATCTATGAATATAAGTTTCTAGATTCTAACCAATCAATTAGACCAAACCAGTGCGCATGCCATCGTCCAATCCAAACTGGATGACAGTGAAGTGTCACTTCAACTACCCTTTCCTTGGCACTACCATAATAAGATTTTCAGAGCATCAATGCATGTTCCACAAGAAATGATGCAATGGACCCACCAACGTCGATCAAACTATCCAGACTCGAATAGTGATCTGATAAAGCAACACACCAGGTCTTAGAAAAATACAAAGAACATCGATAAAAAGCGTCCAATTTAATTTCAATTTTCTTTCACATGGGTACATGTCAACACTTTCAGAAGCCTAATTGGGAATGGGTTTAAAAAAAAAAAAAAAAAAATATGCTCACTTATTGAATACTATCGGATTAAACAAATTCAGACTTCCAACAAAAAATCTAAATGCAATTAAGTACATCATCAGATGCAGGCAATTAAATTTAGATGATTTAAATCTAGCCAATAACTTTAATTGGCTGGGGTTCATCTCCAGCCAATTAAAGTTATGGTACATCCATGAGAACCAACAAAGTGGAGGTACATGGAAAAGTGGGTGAAAGAGCTTGGTTAATATTCATTGTTAGTTGGCACTTCTATGGAGCACAGCCTGACAATATTATGTAATTGTAGCACCTTCTGTAGCATTCGTCAATGGCAGACAGAACAGATGAGAACAAATGGGAGACGGCCTGTTCACAAGAACTTGGTGTGCGTGCCCCACGGTGAAACAGGATTAAAAATGAATGGAGATAATCAACCATTTCTATCCTGAATACATGTTGGGGACAAAGTGAGTATGTGAATTACTATTTGAATTGCAAAGGTTCTCAAAAGCGGTCTGACGGCTATCAAGGCTGATAGTCGCTACACCAGTAGCAGGGAAAGCATAAACTGATATACTAAGCACAATAAGGATAAGTTACTTACCTGTAATCCTAGTTCTCTTCCAGGGGTATCCTCATCAAAGTCATAAGCACATGAATATTCCGGCCATGCGCGGGACCCCGGAAACATATATGTGGAAACCATATATGTAGCTCTATATATATATATATCCATATATATATATATATACACACAACAATAAAAACACAATGCAGCCTTCCATATACTAGAAACGCTGAGCAATGTTGTAAGAATTTCCCTTGCACATAAATACAATTCCAATAAAGCAGGGAGAAAGAAAACACATTTGAAAACTGCTTTAATGCACAGCAGAAAACATCGTCCTGCAAAGAGGAATGAAAGAACATTGCCAGCACATAGGCTGCATTGTAGAAACATCAGTGTAGAAAGCTGAAAAGCTAACCCACAGAAACGCACAGAATAAACTGGCACCGTGCATTTAAGGCAGCCATGACCCCTAGCTTCCCATCATGCCTCAGGGGTGACAGTTAGGTCAGTTGTTCTTTGCGGAGACCCGAAGGCCAGGGCACAAAGAGATGACATGTATCTTGATCACTTGCCCGGGGCGGCGGGTGGGTTGCTTATGACTGATGAGGATACCCCTGGAAGAGAACTAGGATTACAGGTAAGTAACTTATCCTTCTCTTCCAGGGGATCCTCATCAATAGTCATAAGCACATGAATAGAATAGCAAGCCCATCCTCTCATCCTGCGGGCAAGTGACAAGAAAGAATACATTGTTAAAAAACATTTCAAAGACTCCAATTAAACTAGCATTGGAACAGATTCCTCAAGGAGGCTTGGCCAGCTTGGGTATCCGCTCTGGAGTCAGAATCCAGACAGTAATGCCTGGTAAACGTATGAACCGACTTCCAAGTTGCAGCCTTGCAAATCTCGGCCATCGGTACATTGTGTAAGAAAGCTATTGTAGCAGCCTTACCCCTAGTAGAGTGAGCTTTAGGGGAGGCTAACAGAGGCCTGTTCGCTAATTGGTAAGCCAATTTAATACAGGACACTATTCACCTTGAAATGGATCGTTTGGAGGCTGGAAAGCCTGTCCTAACAGAGCCGTAGTTTACAAACAATTGATCAGCCTTTCTAATGGATTTTGTTCCCTCCAAATAGAATTTGAGAACCCTCTTGAGGTCTAATGAGTGAAGAGACCTTTCTGCTGGTGTAGCAGGATTGGGAAAAAAAAGAGGGGAGAGAAATTGTCTGGTTGACATGGAAGTCAGACACCACTTTGGGTAGGAAAGAAGGGTGAGTTCTCAAAACCACCCTATTGTGATGGAAAACCGTATACGGTTCATTAGAACAGAGTGCTTGGTTTACACTCACTCTGCGCGCTGATGTAATAGCAACCAGAAAAGCTACTTTCCATGTAAGGTGTTGTAACGTGGCCTTATGAATGGGTTTGAAAGGAGGACCCATCAGTTTTGACAAAACTAGATTCAACTCCCAAGGAGGAGAAGGAGGTTGGACAGGGGGATAAACCTTCTTCAACCCCTGAAGGAAGTCCTTGACCACCTGAAGTTGAAAGAAAGAGGGTTAGTTGGGTGATTTTCTATAGGCTGTAATGGCCGCCAGATGAACTTTTATGGAAGTGTATTTCAAACCAGATTTGGCCAAGTATAGCAGATACGGCAAGATTACCTCTTCTTGCCCGCTAGTCGGACTCCAACCATTACGCATACACCACAAGTAAAATCTTTTCCATTTAAAAGAATAAGAGGTTCTTGTGGATGGCCTTATTGACTCCCTCAAAATGTCCATGCAATCATGAGGAAGGTTCAAATGTCCGTACTGCAGGACCTCAGGAGCCATGCTGCCAAGCTCAGCGATGGAAGGCTGGGGTGCAGAATCTTCCCTCCCATTTTGGTCAGAAGGTCCGGCCTGCACGGGAGTCTCCTGTGTGGACAGATCGAGAGCTGTAGTAGGTCCGGATACCACCATTGGCGAGGCCAGTCCGGTGCCATCAGGATCATCTTCATCCTGGATCGGATGAGCTTGGTCACCACCTTCGGGATGAGAGGAAGGGGTGGAAAAGCGTATGCAAACGTCCCGGACCAGTCTATCAAAAGAGCATTCCCTCTCGTTCCTGGTCGGTAAAACCTGGACGCGAAGGCGTGGCATTTTCTGTTTAGATCGTCTGCAAAGAGGTCAATGGATGGACGACCCCATTGATGAAAAATGTCCGCCACCACCTCGTCGTTGAGCACCCAGTCTTCTTGTTCTTCGAAGTGTCGACTGAGAGCGTCTGCTCGCACGTTCTGTTCTCCTGGCAGATGCACCGCCGTGATCGAGAGGTTCCTGGCGAGCAGCCAGTGCCAGATCACTTGAGATTCCAGGGACAGAGGGCGAGAGTGTGTTCCACCTTGTTTGTTTAAGTAATACATGGTGGTTGTATTGTCCGTTTGTATCAGAATTGACTCGGACTGAATCGATGGATGGAATGCCTTGAGGGCCAAATGAACCGCCCGCAGTTCTAACATGTTGATATGATAGGTCAGCGCCTTGCTGGTCCATCTACCCGGAGTCTGCAGTTGACCCAGATGCGCTCCCCATCCCTGAAGAGACGCATCTGTTATCAGGGATTGTTTTGGAAGAGGCTGATGGAATGGGACTCCCACTAGAAGATTCTTTGGCTGAGTCCACCAGAGAATGGATTTCTTCGCAGCCTGAGAGATGAGAATTCGGTCTTCCCAATGACCAGAGGATTGGTCCCATTTGTCCTCCAGATCCTGCTGCAACGGTCTCATTCTCAATCTGGAGTTGGGTATGAGAAATATGCAAGAAGCCATCGACCCCAGCAGAGACGCCACTTGCCTTACTGATGGTTGATGTGCTTGAAGGACGATATTGCATTTGTTTCTCATTGATAACAGTCTCTCCTCCGAAGGAAACACTTTTCCTAGGCCGGAGTCCAAGGTGGAGCCCAGATAGTGGAGCGATTGAGTAGGTTGATGAACTGATTTCTCCATGTTCACATGAAGGCCCAAGCGATGAAGGAGATCTAGGCAGATGTGGTAGTGATGCTGCACCATGTGAGGAGATGATCCCTTCAACAGCCAGTCGTCCAGGTATGGATACACAAACAGCCCCTGGCGATGTAATGCTGCCGCCACCACTGCCATGCATTTCGTGAATACCCGTGGGGCAGATTTGAGGCCGAACAGTAAGACTCTGAATTGGGAATGCTTCGCGCCTACCATGAATCGCAGGAACTTGCGATGTCGTGGGGCAATTGGAATGTGAAAATACGCATCTTGGAGATCCACCGAACACATCCAATCTCCTTTCCTTAGATGTGGGAATATTTGATGGAGCGCCAACATACGAAACTTCTCCTTTCGGATGAACTTGTTCGGAGATCGGAGATCTAGAATAGGTCTGAACTTGTGCGCTTGGTCTTTCTTCGGAACAAGGAAATATCTGGAGTAAACTCCTTTTCCCCTATGGGCAGGAGGGACCGCTTCTATGGCTAGCTTCTTCAGAAGGGTCGACACTTCCTGACGCAGCAGTTCCAGGTGGTGAGGACGTGACCTTACCGGAGGAATGTCTCTCGGAGGCGCGCAGAAACGTAGCGCGTATCCATTGTGCAGTATATTTAGCACCCACTGATCTTTGGTAATGTTGCGCCACTCTTTTATGCAATTTGAAATACTTCCTCCCACTGGAGTGTGCAACGGTGCTAGAGGAAGCAGAAAATCATTGCTTGCCTTGAATTTTAGCTGTGGAAGAGGACTGCTGTTGATGTCCTCCTCTGCCTCTCGAGGAATGACGGCCTTGGTATTGAGATTTGGTTTGTTTGTTTTGCGACCATTGAGGGGTTTGAACCCTCTGTTGGTAGTTTTTGCAGTTATAGGGCCTGTAGCGTCGTTTGAACTCCTTTTTCTTCTCAAGGCCCACAGCCTTTAGTGTATCCAACTCGGCCTTCATTCTGGCCATCTCCTCGTCAGTGTGCGATCCGAAAAGGGAGTTACCAGAGAATGGAAGATTCAAAATACACTGCTGAGCTTCCGGTTTCAAAGCTGTTCGGCGAAACCAGGAAGACCTCCGTGCATATATTCCATGCGCATACGAGTGTGCAGCCAAAGAAGCCCCATCCGCTGCTGTGCTGATCACTTGATTGGCTACCAGCGCCCCTTCTTGGAGAATCTCTGCGAAGTCTTGTTGATCCTCCTTTGGCAGCTTCTCTTTAAAACGCTCCAAGGAATCCCACAAGGACCTGTCGTAACGGCCTAGCAAGGCAGCAGCGCTAGAGACCTTAAGAGAAGATGCTGCAGAGCCGCAGGCCTTTCTCCCCCAAGAATCCTGGGCTCTACTCTCCTTGTCTGGAGGAGCTGACGAGGAAGACGCCACCGCGTGTGTCTTCTTTGCTGCTGCGATGACAGAATCCGGTGGAGGATCTGATTTCAGAAAGAGAGGATCCGATGCAGCAGGCTTATACTTTTTCAGGATTCGAGCCGGAGCTGCCTTAATTGAGGATGGGGTGAGGAAAATGTCCATTACCGGTTCTAGGAGACCAGGGACTAGAGGAAGTAATGGTCTAGCCGCAGACCTCTGATGGAGGGTCTCGAAAATGATTGAAGTGGTGGTCTGAGGAACTGACATGTCTATGCTCAGCTTCTGTGCTCCTCTAGCGAGGACATCGTGTAAGGTGTTAACATCATCGATGGGTGACACTCTTGAGGGAGGGCTATCCGTAAGGGTAGGAGAATAGTCCCTTTTGGATGAGTGCGTCGAAGATGACGACCAAGATGGTGTTCTTCGCCTTTTGTGATGAGCATGAGTTAATCTATGCTCCGGAGATTTGCTTCGGCGCTCCCTGTCCACCTCCTGCACTAGACGTTGTAGTGGGGATCTGTGCAGTGGACTGGAATGGTCCGTAGGTCGCTGAGCATGACCGAAGGGTTCGTTCTGCCAATGATGGAGGGGTTGAAGCCATCTGGGCGAAAGGTGAATCGAAGGAGATCGCTGTCTCCGTGGAGAGCCTCTTGGAGTTCTTGTCTTCCTTGGAGAATGAGCAGAAGAGCTGCGTGACGTTGAGAGCGCCTGGGGAGAGCTCCTAATAGAATGAGAGGAGACTCTGCGATCTTTGGGGTGTGATTGGCGTCTTGATGAACGATGCGACGTCGATGGGGAATGTCTCGACGTTGACCGACTATGCGTCACCATCACTGGTGAATCCTTAGAGCGGGATCTTCTCCTCGACCTCTCCTTGTGCTTCGACGTTGTGTGATGTGACGTCGAACACCTGGACCCGACAGACTTCGCCTCAGACGTTGAGCGTGCAGGAGAACCCAACGAAGTATGAATCGACGGAGAAATCCTTTGACGTCGTGTCTTTAGACACCTCAGATCTCTCTCTCGACGCTGATCGTCTACTGGAAGCCAGAGGAGTCTAGATCGGAACACTTCTCGCCGTCGATGGAGACTGCCGTCTCGACGTCGAACGACGCTTATTATACTTGACCCTAGGTCTCGACGACGAGTCCTTCGTCATCGATGAAGATCTAGCCCTCGATGTTGAACGTCGCCTGGATGACGACAACGGAGGAGCTGAGTGCCTTGCCTCTGGTGACAACGAGGCTCGTCTCGACGTTGAACGCCGCCTGGTTGACGGCAACAGAGACGCCTGCTTCGACGCCGATCGTTGATGAACTGGCGACGGCGGAGCATGTCTCGACGCCGAACGCTGAATTGACGTCGACGACGGAGACCCATCCCTCGACGTTGGGCGAGCCGGCACCAACGGAGATCGACTCCTCGACTCCGATCGTCGCCGGGTTGACGACGGCGGAGGATCCGACGTACCTGTAGTCTTCGTCGACGACCGGTGTTCTCTCGACGGCGAGCCCGCCGCCGATGGTCTCTTCGTCGACGTCTTCGCTGCCGATGAAGGTATTTTTGGCGCCGAGCCCGACGCCGATGGAGAGCAGACTGGAACTTTACTTCTAGATGAAGATCTGGCTCTCTCTTTCCTCTTCTTCATCGGAGACCTGCCTCTTGAAGGAGTTTTTCCCTTCTCAGCCAGCCCATAGAGGCGAATACTCTCCCTGTCCTTCAGTGTTCTTTTGGACAGTGACTGGCAATGCTGGCAAGTCTTGGGAGCATGATCAGAAGGAAGGCAAAGAATACAGACAGGATGGGAGTCTGTTTTAGCCTTTTTCTTGCCACAGGAAGGGCAAGAGTCAAAAAGAGAGGGCATATTTGACTGGAAAACTATGCCCAATTCTCTCAAAATTAGCAGAAAAGTACTTCAACAGCAAAAACGTCGAAGTAAAAGGTTTTTGACAAAAATAAGTAGCAATTTCTGACAGAAATCAGAAAAAAACTGAGAGCTGAAGTTACCAGGGTCCTGACAGAAGGAGCCGGAAAGAACAACTGACATAACTGTCACCCCTGAGGCATGATGGGAAGCTAGGGGTCATGGCTGCCTTAAAGGCACGGTGCCAGTTTATTCTGTGTGTTTGAGGGTTAGCTTTTCAGCTTTCTACACTGATGTTTCTACAATGCAGCCTATGTGCTGGCAATGTTCTTTCATTCCTCTTTGCAGGACTATGTTTTCTGCTGTGCATTAAAGCAGTTTTCAAATGTGTTTTCTTTCTCCCTGCTTTATTGGAATTGTATTTATGTGCAAGGGAAATTCTTACAACATTGCTCAGTGTTTCTAGTATATGGAAGGCTGCATTGTGTTTTTATTGTTGTATATATATGGATATATATATATATATATATATATATATATATATATATATATATATATATATATATGCTACATATATGGTTTCCACATATATGTTTTATATGTTTCCGGGGTCCCGCGCATGGGTGGGAATATTCATGTGCTTATGACTATGAGGATCCCCTGGAAGAGAATATAATTTGCATAGTGCTACAATCTACCTTAACAAATAAAATAATGCCAATTATTTCTCACTGCACAGTTGTAGTAGCATATGTGTGAAAAAAAGAACCAAGCCCCAAATGTATATGTTGCCTGTGAAATTATGGATTTTCTAGCAGTGACACAATTACCACCCAAAGGATTAGAGGCACTAATACGAGATTCACAGCAGTATGTTAATTCCTGATTTATTATATGCCAGAGAAAAAAGGGAACTAGTGGTATACCAAAATTCGATACATGGGCCTTTGTTGACTACGGCACATTGTTACATCACAAGCCCTCATTTTTGTATTCAAACATTTTCTAGGGCATGCATTTGCATCAAAATTATCATGCTCAAATACAGTCTGGTAATTGTGAATTAGACACTCTTACCGTTTGTAGCTTGATAGGGAGGTAGAGGATGAGTCCATCAAAAGCTGTGACATCACCGGTGATGTCCTTGTGCTCCTTCATCATCCCAAACCGCATGCTCTTACACTCTACATTGGGGCTAAGGAAAAAGATTAACACAACGGTGAGACCAAGGCAGGGTGTTCCCCAGAGCCATACGATCCAAACCAAGAGCCAGCGCCCACCATGGACTCTACCAAAAAAGATCTATATGATGCAACTGCTCTCCATGCTCCTACAATCATCATTGAAACAATGTGGCAGCAGGACTCAAGTCTGCCATCGTGTCTCAAAATTATGAGCACCCAACTGCCTGCAGAGAGAGACAGGTGCCCAGTGTACTAATTAGCTCACTCCCCAAGCGTGGTCTGGAGCCTTTAACTCAAGAGTGACGAGGGCTTAACAGATAAGCTTATGCTCAAACAGCACATCATATTCAATTCAACATAAGATAAAGTGTAATTTCATAATTCGCGAAGCACCACACCCTAGACACAGCATACGGTCAAAAGAAATTACAAACAAGGTGGTAGCTACTAGAAAGTTAAATCAGCAGATGCAGGCTGTTTTAAATACTACATCTTCCCAACAAGCATCTTCGGGGCACCCTCAGCCGAGTCAGACTTGGGGGTACAGGCTAGTCTCAATTCTCATGACCATTTTTGCTTTCGTACTGATAACATGACTCTTGGGAAATGTCTTCAACAACAAACAGTCTTAGAAAGGGCATACCTGGTAAACAATGTATTTGCCTGAATAGATGCCTGAGTAGCAGATTTCACAGGAAAGCATGAATTAGTTTCCATATTTCACTGATCCAAGTGAAGTACAGGTTTTTTACTGCTGCATTTTGTATTATAAAAGAATACAAACATGTGACATATATCTATATCTAAAAATCTCTATCTCTCATTGTAAAAAGACACACAGGGCTTGATTTTGAGTTTGGAGGAGAGAATAATGCCCGTTGTGATGGCAGATGATATTACCTCTGCTATCCTGAGGGTACTCCGCCCACCAAATTTGGTGTTTTCCGCTGGCCCAGCAGACCACTTTGTACACTGAAAGGAACCGCAGTCACTGCGTTTCCTTTTAATGTACAAAAAGCTTGGTGTATGGCTGCTTCCTGTTATGTCGTATGTATAACAAACATAACCAGATTTTTTTTTTTAAAGCAAACTCCCAAAGACCCTCCTAATGACCCTCCCACACCCTGGGAGATATTTCCCATGGTGTAGGGGGGTGGGGTGGTGGGGGTGTCAAAGTTTTTTTGTCTATCCTTCACCGCCAGCTTTTCCTGGTGGTGACAGACAGCTTTAGTTCTCTATACAGGAATATTACTGAAAAGATCCCCTGCTAAAATGTAGCTTGCTGTACGAGAATGGTGGTGGCTGGGTTGTTTAATGACTTCAATGAATACTCATTCCTATGGTGCACAATTAGGGTTACAAGTAAATAACTTGTTTTCTGCATTGTGGGTTCTTCACTGTTTGTATTTATGTATTTAAATGCGAGCACTGCGTCGCCTGCACTATTTTATTCACTATTTTCACACTTGAATATACTGGATCTTGATACATGTTGAATATTGTAATTAATATATATACTGTGTCATTCATTTGGGCGTCCAGATTCGTTTGAGTGTTCTTATTGTCAAGCATACTACTTTAATTTATTTCAATTAATTTGTGGTACAGAAATAATTCAAGAAACATTTTAGGGCTTTCAGATTGGCTAGCTTAAAGCTCTACATAAGTGAGGCCCACGTGACACACAGATATATATATATTATCTACTGGCGGTCGCCAGTAGATAGTTATAGTTAGGACCTATTTTCCATAGGAAATTCGCAACATTCTATTTCCAATACCTTTGGCGCCGGTTGACGAATCTTCGCGAAATTCTCAAAACTTATGGCCCGCTCCGGTCCGCTCCTATCTTGAAAGTTTCGGGGTGATTCAGCAAGCGGGGGCCGAGAAAAAAGGGGGGTCCCAAAACGTGTTTTCCCCATGCAATTTTCCATAGGAACCTTTAGTCGCAGCTACAGCCCGAACTGCTGAACGGAATTACACCAAATTTGGCAAAAAGGTAGCCCTTGGTTCAGAGTCGTGCCTTTTGGTTAAATGGTGTAAATTCGTTCAGTAGTTCCTGAGAAATTTGAAAAAGAAAACATATCTGGGCGGAGCCTAACCACACATGTCATCGTGAGATCTGATTGGCTGTCAGCACTTCATCCTGGAATTGCTGGCAGCCATCTTGGGACCAATATAAATGATAGTACCCCATTGAAATGCATTGTAGTGAATCGAAGATTTTGAGGGTTACCAAAAGGAGAACTATAAAGGGTGATAACAGACTTTAGTTACATTAGAATTCATTTGTTGATGGTACCATACTAATTTCAGGAATTGTGGTGTGTTCTAAGGTGATTTTACCCTGTGAAAAACCTTCTGCTGGGATATCATGAATCATGTTTGAGAGAAAACTATTTTCACATGCTTGTCCCATACAGTTTTGGAAGGTGCTCCAGAAGCTAAAATGAGAGCATATTTTCTGTAAATTCACATTATCTTTCTCAGTCATGTGAGAATGAAGTCTGACATTCTCAGTAAAACATGTACATCCAACAAGGGCAGAGACTGTCAGTTGATTCCTTTGTGTTCTACTGCAGCTTCCCAGAGTGTACTAAAGAACAACTAGAGTGCTAACAGCCTTACTTATGACAAACGTAATGCACACCTGAAACCATCTTTATTGGAATAAACTGGTAACACTTAAAACATTTAATTTAAAAAGGAACAAAATGAGGGGGTTCATTTTGTCATAGAAATTATGGTTAGTGCTGTAGAAAGAAAAATTAGGACATGTTTTAAGTGAGATCTCAAATATCTTCCTGTTATATTTCAACAGGAGCAGCCTGTCAGTTGATGCCTTTGTGTTCTACTGCAGCTTCCCAGAGTGTTCTAAAGAACAACTAGAGAGCTAACAGTCTTACTTATGACAAAAGTATGGCACACCTGAAGCCATCTTGATTGGAATAAACTGGTAACACTTAAAACATTTAATTTAAAAAGGAACAAAATGAGGGGGTTCATTTTGCCATAGAAATTATGGTTAGTGCTGCAGAAAGAAAATTTAGGGCATGTTTTAAGTGAGATCTCAAATCCTCTTCTATTTCATTAGAAAATTCTGACATGCAGACTGAAACAATCACTTTCAATACCAGCAGTAGACTTCCAGTTAACTCCTGGTGAGCAGTAGCTTTACTACAGTGATCTAATGAACAACTAGAGTGCTAACATTCTGAATTTATGGCAAATGTGTGACACATCTGAATGCCTTCTTGATGGAATCAAAGTAAAAACTGAAAGCATTCCGTACTGAGGAGACTGCAGTAAATGACGAAATTAGGAAACTTCATAACAAATAAGTCTCCCAAGATGGCCACCAGAGAAAAAAAAGAGCCCAAATGCAGCACAAATATCACCCAGATGTAGCCCACATATAGCCCAATGACAGAAGTGTGCAAAACACTTTATTTTTAGTTTTTCTGCAGTTTTATATAGTGCAAACTGGTCAGGTATTGGAGCGTTACATCTTACTTGGACCCCTTATTGCGTATTTTGCACGAAGTACATGAGATTGATCTTGCGAAACATTGAACTTTACGATTCTGTTAACCTGAAGTTGCTCTGAACCGGGCTTTGTAACACCCGTTTTTACCTACTGGTTTTAATTAATTCTCACTGTATTGTATTAGGAAAGAGGATTTACTGTTTTTATGTACACTTTTATGATCTATGTTTCTAAATCAGATCAAATAAAGTTTAATGAATTCTATGGCAGGACGGAGGCGAGGATTATGCATACATTTCCTCACTTTATTTGCATAGCAGTTCAAAGAAAACGTAACACAACAATCATTAAACAAAAGACTACACAACCCATGAACCATTAGGGGGTAGTCTCCAAGGCAACTATAGTCCAATCATATCACAGTCCATCGTATATAATATCGTGACGTCCCTTACGCTTCCTCTTTCTTCACTGCTCGTCAGTTAAGTGCATTCCTTACATTCTTGGCTTAATCTGACGTTGTTGCTGTTTGTATAGCGGTTTCTTGTGCACGGTATTAGCATTATTGCCTTGGTATTGTTTCATATTCCCTGCGCAGCAGGCTCTTGCCCGAGCGCGTTCTCCCTCTCGCAGTTTTTCCCGCTGTGTGCTCTGCGCGCGGTGAGATCCTGTCAGGCGCGTCTGGTCCGAGCGAGGCAGCTCCGTCGAGCGCTCCCGCTGGTCTTTACGCGCGTTTGGGAATCCGGTAACTCCTTTAGTGTCCGCTTGATTCCCGACCAACCCTCGCCTAATTTTGACACCACTACGCGGTGATTTCCCCACATGGCCACATTAGTGACCAGCGCCACCTGGTGGTGGTAATTGGTATTGCGCCTCAGTCTATTCTTATAACAGCTTCGGGAAAGCCCAGCTGTTGGAGCACCGGCGAGGGGCTGTCTTAAGGATTTTAAGGGCATTTGTTCTGTGCTCACACCCTCTGCTATCATGTCTTCTCCAGAAGACCATTTTTACTCCTCCTACCAGGAAGTGGAGGAGGAATGGCCCCCAACTTCTCCCTCCAGCAGTGGACCAAGCCCTCTCTCTGGCTATTTCTAGGCGCTGGCTCCTCTTAGGGATCAGGTTGATAAGCTAGCGAAAAGCATCCCTGGGGTGTTCAGTGACCCAGATCTGGTGGTGGCGGGTCCAAGTAGCTCCCAGATGGGGAATAAAAGGGCCGTTAAGCATAACGCGGGCACTTGGAAGGATTTGATAAACTTACGGAGACCTTCCTCAAGAGTGCGCGAACGCTAAAACATGCACCCTGCCAGGAGGAGGAGGGGCCCGGAGAAAATTGCGACACTGTCACCACTATTGTAGACCCCGACGGCGGGTTTCCCTTAGAGGGAGAGGGTGTATCGGAGGACGATTTCTCCTCCGATGAGGATAAGGACTCGGGCGTCCCTGGCGTCCAGAGTCCCACTCCTCTCAGTCCCCGGTTGGGGACGGGGTCCACTCGGACATGTTCGAGCCTACCCAAATTTACCATCCTAGGTCGGCAGAGTGGACACCTGACGCCAAAGTGGCAGAGTATGTGGTGGGGAAAATCCATCAACCCCTTGAAAGGGAGGTCAGGAATAGGATGAGGGAGAATGCCCCAGGCCCTCACTGAAGGGGAAGGTGGCACACACGCCTGAAAGTGATGAGAAACTATATACCTTTTTCTCCAAGTATATGAGGGATCCCAAGAAAGGAATTGATAGGTCTTGGACGTGGTAGGGCCCTTGACCCAAATTATTCAATTGACGGAGCGTTCCAAAGAGTCAGGATCCCCTTTGTCCACGGATATTGTGGCTGGTTGGGCGCACTACCCTAAACCCTAAAACACTACCCCCTCCACTACCCAAACACCACTGCACTACCCTAAACCCTAAAACACTACCCCCAGCACGACACCCTACACTACCCAAACATAACTGCACTACCCTAAACCCTAAAACACTACCACCAGCACGACTCCCTACACTACCCAAACACCACTGCACTACCCTAAACCTTAAAACACTACCCCCAGCACGACTCCCTACACTACCCAAACACCACTGCACTACACTAAACCCTAAATATACACCCAGCATGACCTCCCACACTACACAAACACCACTGCACTACCCTAAACCCTAAAACACTACCCCCATCACGACCCCCTACACTACCCAAACACCACTGCACTACCCTAAACCCTAAAACACTAACCCCAGCATGACCCCCTACACTACCCAAACACCACTGCACTACCCTATACCCTAAAACACGACCCCTTACACTACACAAACACGACTGCACTACCCTAAACCCTAAAACACTACCCCCATCACGACCCCCTTCACTACACAAACACCACTGCACTGCCCTAAACCCTAAAACACTACCCCAGCACGTACCCTACACTACCCAAACACCACTGCACTACCCTAAACCCTAAAACACTACCCCCAGCACGACCCCTACACTACTGCACTACCCTAAACCCTAAAACACTACCCCCAGCACAACCCCCTACACTACCCAAACACCACTGCACTACCCTAATCCCTAAAACACTACCCCCAGCACGACCCCTACACCACCCAAACACCACTGCACTACCCTAAACCCTAGAAAAGAAACCCCCACCCCATGCCCAATCCCCTTACCTCTCACTCCTCATGGTTCCTCTCTCCTCGTGGTTCCTGCTTCACGTCATCTCTGAGGGGCGGTGCACGTCGTTGTGAGGAAACGGAACAGCCTCGGTTTCCTTACAACGACATGGATCGTCTACATGCTTTTTAGAACGCATGGTCATTTACCATACATACCTTTACAACAAAATTCGTTGTAAAGGCATGCGTGGTAAATGACCATGCGTTCTAAAAAATGCGTAGTAATGACTTCGTGATGTACAACGCATGCGTGGTAATGCATGTGTTGTAATGGTATCGCAAAGTAAAAAGTCGTTGTAACGGCTGTTTACCGATTGAAGCTGGCCCCTGTTCTTCAGTGAGACGTTTATTTGATTAATTAGGAGGAAGGAATGTGGTTTTTTTACCGAAAAGTGCATTCCCGGCTGTTGTATTGTGAAAGTGTCCGCGTGGCCTGGTTTCACTTCCGGTGAGAGAGTGGAAGAGTCTGTTTGGATCTAAAGGAGTTCTGTTGTTGGACGGGGCCGGAGCGACATGTCATCAGAAAACATAGCTAATGGAAAGCGTCCTCCCTGAAGTGTGGAGCAGTGCCATGAGAGGTCAACGAGTGTGCGTCCCACCGCAGTAGGACCGTACCGCGTGACCCATGTGCTGCCTCCAGGGTACGGGAGGCAGAAGCGGCATCGCAGGTCCTCTTGAAGACCGTTGTAGCACTAATTCTACATTTTGGTACTAGGGCATTTTAACTTCGTTGTTCCTGCCAGATACAAAGAGAAGATCCTGTGTTATTCAGTGCCCTCGTTACCTTTTTTGTGGGTTGTGGTGCTTGTCACTTCGCTGCCCCGCCGGTGCACACGACTGGGCACCCCACCTCGTGTGCCATCTGCAGGGCCTCTGCCCTCGGATCACTGGTTTCGGTTTCTGGAGTGGCAACATAAACAGTTGCTCCCAAAGGACTAGCCTGAACACTTAGGTGAATATCCCCTGCACCAGCATTCCACGGAAATTCTTTCCTAGCTCCCCCACGTCAACGACACGGCTCCGCTCGCGACACCGTATGACGTCATCGGAGCCATAAGAGGACCTCGTCGGCGTGCTGACGTCAGTTCCACCCATTTTTTCCGTGCCACCGAGGCAAACAGGGGACCGAGACATTTTCACATGTATACATAGTATAATAAATATATATATATATATATATATATATATTCACTGAAAAAACCATAGGTTTCAGGCACTTTATAGTTAGAAATTAGCATTTAAAAACCTTAGAAATTCACTGAAAAAACCATAGGTTTCAGGGGCGTTATAGTTAGTTGGACATTTCACTCGTACAAAACCATAGAAATTCCCCCGTTATAGTTAGTTCAGCTAACTATAACTTGCGCGCCCGCAATGCACTGCTGATGATGTCACATATTACATCACTCATGACATGGTCAGTGACATCACTCATGACATCACTGATGACATCTCAAATGACATCACTGATGACATCACTGATGACATCACTGATGACATCACTGATGACATCATCCAGTGAATGTGTGTTTTTCTGAAAATTAAATATGTTTTATATATGTATATCTCAAGGTCGATGGAAGAATAAATGGGTATATAAGTGTCTAAATGGATGATTTTTTTGTAAAATTGATTGTATAACTGACTAAGTGTATCTTAGTGAATACATGGGTTAGTGAGTAATGTTTAAATATGAAAATATCTGTATCAGTCTCTCACTTTGTGTATAAGTGGCTGCATGGGTTGGTGAGTAGCTACATAAGTGTCTATATGGGTTATTAGTTGGTTTTTTGAGTATCAGTATGAGTGTCTGAGTGTCTGTATGGTTCGGTGGGGGTATTACTTAGTGCATAGATGCATGAATGAGTGACTCACTGTTTGTATGTGTTGAAGACAGCATGTGTGCAGGACTGTATAGGTGGATGAGTATGTGTATGGGTGTGTTAGTGAGTGAATGACTGTCTCAATAGTGTCTTTATGAGTAACTACATATGTTTTAAACTAGTATATGTGAGTATTGGTGTATATAAGTGAGTATATGTGAGAGTGAGAGATTGGAAGAGTTCTTGTACAAATAAGTAGGTGTTTCTATAAGTGATTGTTTAAGAGAGTAAGTATGTGTAAGGTTCTGTAGAAGTAAGTGTGGTAGTGTGTGTATAACTGTATATGCAAGTAAATAGATGTTTGATACTTTGTTTGCATGTGTGACTATGTGTGTGAGTAACTATGGATGAGTGGCGGTGTGTAACAGGATGTATAGGTGTATGAGTACATATGATGAGTGAGTACATGTATGAGTGACTGTATAGGGACTGTTGGTGAATGAGTGGATGTGTGTGTAGATCTTGGAATTACTGAATAGGTGTGTTGTAACTGGTATTGGTATGTCCATTGTTTTGAAAATGTTAGTTTGTATTTTTGAGTGTGTGTATCAAAGGTTATATTAGGGTGAGAGGAGGTCTGCCACTATCACAAGGATGATGTCATCAGTGATGTCATCAATGATGTCATTTGAGATGTCATCAGTGATGTCATGAGTGATGTCACTGACCATGTCATGAGTGATGTAATATGTGACGTCATCAGCAGTGCATTGTGGGCGCGCGAGTTATAGTTAGCTGAACTAACTATAACGGGGGAATTTCTATGGTTTTGTACGAGTGAAATGTCCAACTAACTATAACGCCCCTGAAACCTATAGTTTTTTCAGTGAATATATATATATACACATATATATATATATATATATATATATATATATTATTTACCTGCGTCCCGTGGGCATATAGGGTGGTTCTTGCTGTGTATATAAAAAAAACAAATTTATGATCTGTGTTAATATTACATAATTGATTGTGCAGCAAGACTCCATGCATTCTGTCCAATATTTCCTTGATTAGCCTTCCAGAGGATAAATTGCTTACCTGTAATCCTAGTTATCTTCCAGTTGAATCCTTATCAATGTCATAAGCACTAAATAGTCCTGCCCACGTGCGGGGACCCCGGAGCACTTCTTAATAAAAAATATTTTTTTAACGCATTTTAGAACACTGGAGGGCCGTCACCACCAATGATCGTAATTACAGCACTGTGAAACACTGCCAAGAAGCACACATGGGTGATTGGACCAAGTCCAAATACTTCAGCCTTGATTCAGTACCAAAGCATCCAAGAGGCAGTGATCGCCTCTCCACCCTGCGTAGACTAGAATTTCGATTCATCTTACAAGCAGGCTCCACCTTTCCACGAAGGATGAATAATGACGAGGAATTACATTCACATCTATAGAAACAAAGAGCCTCCCTATCCTGTCTCCTACGAGTCTTTTAATTATTCCTTTCAGCAATTTTCTGTTTAAATTCTGTTAACTGATGAACAGTAGGAGCGTGGCCAACCACCGAACATGGCAGTAGTGTAGATGCGGAGCTCCCGGCCGGGGTTCCCTGCCTGCACCGTAATACTTGCGCAGGGGCGACATCCATGCCCCTAAAATACCATGAGTGACTGAGGAGGCCCAGCGGCATAGACTGACGCCTCAGAACAACGACACGCCAGCGATTAACTCTACTGCGAGGGAAGTACGCAGCGACTCGCCCGGAATGAAAATGGCGGCTCAGTCTTCTGCCTGCAACGGAGAATAAAGTACCCTGGGCCACGAGGTGAGCCGGAACACTTGCCCGCTTGCTCCCTGAATATGTCAGAGACTGGAGAAATCTATGTCCCGAGTGCATGATTGAAAGTGCCTGCATCGCGGCGAACAAAGAGGGGGCGTGGCTTGCGGCATGGAGATCGGAAGGTGCCACAGCCACTATCACTACACAACGGCGGGGATGAGAAGGCCCGCTGGAGCCCCACACTGATTGGTGCTGGCGTCGCTGACGTCGCCAAGACTGTGACGGAGGTGGGTTTTCCAGATATATTGCAGCCCGCTACATGATCTGCGAAGTGAGAAGCGCCCGGACCCCTACTGCACACTGCAGCGCCTGGATATGAGACACCGGTAAGGATAGGACTGACGAGGGTCCTACCGCTGTGTCACTTTCGGCTCACTGTGTTTGGCTCCACAGGGTAGAACTTAAGTAGTACGCCTTGCTCTGCGGTGAATTAAATGTTCCTCACCCCCCTCCCCCCCCAGAGATACAGCACTCTCTGAGGTCGCGATTAACCTGGCCCCAGAGGAGAAAAGCTGTGAAAGAGGACTTGTTGCCCCCATTGTGTGCTGGTGGCGTACGGTGCTGCAATACTCCATTAAAGCCTGCTGCCCCTGGATACTGAGGACCGGAGATGCTTGCACTCCTAGCCTGGCAACGACACAAGGGAGTTTCTGCCTGGCTGCACTCTTAACCACTATTGCCACTAGTGAGGTCTACTTTGAATGACCAACTATCCTGGGCTGCCTGAGGCGTGCAGAGCGGACTGGTGCAGATATCTGGCGGTGTGATTGAAGCTGGACCTGGCCCAAGCACAAGGTTTGGAACTGGCTCCCGATTGGCGCAGGCTGCCCCCCTGTAGAGAGGCGGCGGAGACCCCTGTTGAGATGACCTGGAGGTGTATGCCGAGACATCTGTAGCAGTATGCGGTGACCTTAGGTACAAAGCACTGCCGGGCAATTATATGGTAACGCCCAGAATAGATTTGCGGGAATAGGAATCGCCACCACCTGCACCCCGCATCTGTGAGCAGAGAAGCTACCGCAGCTGCCTGGACCAAATTGTGTGGCACTCCCTGAAGACGGCCGACGAGAATTGCTAGACTGTGCTGGAAGGAGGTCCCTGAATCTAGCAGCGAGAGGGGTGCACTGCTTAAAAGGTAGCTAAACACTGCGGCAAGGTCACTAATCTCGAGGCGCCCAGGCACGCTCTTCTAATTAACTGACAGGGTCATTTTGGACAGATCGGAGAGGATCCCAGTTGAGGCGCGTCGCCCATAGGAGCGACGAAGATTGAACCTATTGTCGAAATCCCATTGGTGAACAACCTTTCTAGGAAGACGACGGCCACAATTTCTCCTTACAGGAATACACCGACATCATAAATTCACGTCGGGCACGTATACTGACTTAACGGCGCCATGGGCCGCACGAAGAGCAGGAATTTGGACATGGAAGAATCCAGTGCAGCCTCTACAGCTATGTCCACTAATACGGTACCCCCTACTGCGGAGAGCGCACAACCGGACCTCATTTTACAAGAAATCCAGCAATCACGAGCACTGATGGAGCAGCAGCTGGGCTCCCTTACTGCAGACATCGCTATCATACGCGCGGACCACAAAAAACTCGCTGAGAAAGTGATTGCCAACAAGGCGGCAGTACAGGAATTGCTTCCAAAGCAGAAGGAGCACTCGAACAACTTGGAAAGGATGCAACATCACTCAAAGCTCTACAAGAACGAGTGGAAGATGCAGAAGGGCGGTCTCGTCGAAATAATGTGCGCATTATTGGACTACCTGAGAACTCAGAAGGACAAAAAGCGACGCTGTATGTAGAAACCTGGCTCAAGTCATTCATACCACCGGGGCGATTATCCGACGCCTTCTGCATAGAGAGAGCACATAGAGTACCCACACGACGAAGGGTACCGGGCATGCCACCTCGCCCTATCGTGGCCAGCGTACCCAATTACAGAGACCGCGACCAGATATTACAAGTGGCAAGGGAAAAAGCACCAGTCACAAAGGATGATGCACGCATTTCCTTTTTCCCTGATTATACACTACAAGTGCAGAAGCAAAGGGCGCAATATCATGGAGTCAAGCAACATCTGCAAGTAATACATTTGACATACGCGCTCTTATCTCCAGCGAAACTAAAAATTATGCATGAACAAAAGAGCAACTTTTTTGATACCCCGACGGAAGCATGGGAAGGGATTGAACATATTTTCCCGGATATACCCATCAACTCGGCGCATCGACAAACAGAGGAGTCCCTACCTAGGAGGCAACAGACGCAACGCCACCGATCTAAATCCAAGCGACGTGAGGAGGATGCAACCCCAACACCTGAGCAGGCATTGGAGGAACAGAGAAGGGCCATCATATCTGCTGCTACCTTTAGAGACACAAGAATAGTCACAGATGATGAGTCTTCTACGGGGGACGCGGCACAGTCTGAGTCAGACCACAGTCCACAGTTGTTTTCCTCAATGTCGTCACAAGCCGTGAATGACCTCAAGTAAATCAAACAGTGCAGAGTTCAGCTGAATAGTTAACCCTGTATTGATGTAGCGGTCTTCCTGAGCCACGATTTGTAAGTAACACTACTATTAATGGGGGAGACGTCGCCTGGTTCCTGCACTACAGGGGGTTAAGCTACTTTGTGAACACTCGATCACTGACTAAAACAGAAGCTCCCTGTGACTCCCACATTTGGGGATAGATGCTCGCTCTCTTTACTGTTTTAAATGACTTGAACTCTGTCTCAGGGTGCGGGCCGGGGGACCCCGGGGCGGGGGCTGGCACCCCTCTCTTTTTGTAAGAGACTAACTTTAGGAGCATGGGAGGCTCCCTTTGGTCATGTTTAGCCATTGCCCCTAATGCAATAGCAAATGTTATAATTGCAGTGTTAGTTAGCATTGTTCTTTTTGTTTGGTTGAACCAAGTTCGTCAGTTGGACCGTGTATTGGGGTGTTTCTTGGGGGATGCTGACGGGCAGTGCCCTACAGACACTTTGGGTTCAGTGGTATGAGTACATATACTTTAATGGCTAAGGCAGGTACGTTACAACACTACAACTGTATTACATGGAACATTAGGGGTATGGGATCACCCCACAAACGCCATAGAGTGCATGCTCAATTAATCCGGTGTCAAGCACAAATAGTGTTTTTGCAAGAAACACACTTAACGGAACCCGAAAGCACGAAGCTACAGAACAAATGGCGAGGACAGGTATATAGTACAGTCTACTCTGCTTATGCGTGGGGAGCAACTATTTGGCTGAGGTCTGGGGTCCCATTCGCACTGCAAGGGAAACGGGTGGATAAGGAGGGCCGATATATCCTTCTCCGCGGCACTCTTGACGGTGCCTCAATAGTGCTAGGTAGTTTATACGCTCCCAACTCGGAACAAGACCCCTTCTATGCCCGAGTTAGTGCAGCGCTTGCGGACAGGACAAATATATGTTGGATACTAGGGGGCGACCTAAATGCGATTATTGACACTGTATTGGACAGATCCCACCCACCCTTAAGCGGGGCTCAATTAATACGCTACTCTAAAGCGCTGCAGAACTGGACACGGGGATGGGCCCTAGCGGACGTATGGCGCAACCATAACAAGAGAATGAAGGAATACTCATTTTATTCTGTCACACACGATCTCCATACATGCATCGACCATATACTATGCAGCCAGTCACTCCTTAAACAAACCACCAGAGCGGCTTATGTGGGCAAAACGATCTCAGATCAAGGTGCGCTGGAGATCACATTCACATGGGGGCGCATCCCAGCACCGGTCCCGACATGGCGTCTCGACCCCCGACACTTGGAGGATGTGGTGTTTCAGGAAACACTTGCATCCACTATTACGCACTATTTTACAGAGAACGCTGGTACAGCGACTTCAGTGGGTCTGGAATGGGAGGCATTTAAAGTGGTACTTAGAGGCACCGCTATTAGCACCTCCGCTGGTGCGCGACAACAGATACACAGAGATCTGCAGGACACCGAAGGCAAATTACATGCGATCGAGACTAGGGCGGCCCGAGAACCCACTGCTAAGCCAGAACTCCAGGAAGCTCACATTAAATATGCGGAATTACTGGACCAGCTGCGTATGATAGACCACCGTACTTATTTGCATAAAACACACGCGGAATCAGACAGACCGGGCACCCTACTAGCTCGGATTCTTCGGAATGCCCCTCCCCCATGCCTATTATGGAAATATGGACGCCACAAGACACAAAGGCCATTACTCAAATAGACATTAATAAGGCCTTTTACGACTACTATAAAACACTCTACAAGGCCCCACCACCGCTTCTACACCCTGAGATCGACGCCTTCCTAGATACAATAGAGCTCCCTCAGGTGTCAGAGGAGAATAAAACACTACTAGCGGAACCAATAACGTTAGCAGAAATTAGAGCTGCGATCAGGGGCCTTCCAAATAATAAAACACCAGGTCTAGATGGACTACCAGCAGAGTTTTACGCCACTTACATGCAACAACTAGCCCCACAACTGAAAAAGTTGTATTCAGAAGCCTATGAGACAGGTACTCTGCCCCCTTCCACAACACAAGCACTTATCACTTCCTTGCCTAAACCCGGGAGAGATCACAATCAAATATCAGCGTACCGCCCGCTCTCCCTATTAAATACTGAGTATAAGATTTTAAGTAAAATACTGGTCAATCGACTGCGACCCCTTGTCCCGAAGCAGGTACATATTGACCAATGCGGCTTCGTCCCTGGACGGAGTACGTCTTTGAATATACGACGACTATGCAATATTATGTTTGCCTGCACAGCAGAGAACTCCGAAGCAGGCTGTATCACACTAGATATCACCCAGGCGTTTGATACATTGGGCTGGGATTACATGTTGACCGCACTGCGAAAATTTGGGATCCTGCATGATTACATTCGTTGGATTCAATTACTGTATCGTCTCCCCACAGCTAGAGAACGTACGGGGATGCATATTTCACAATCATATCAAATACAACGGGGCACTAGACAGGGATGCCCTCTATCGCCCATATTGTTTGCATTTGCCCTTGAACCATTGGCCTATAAAATTCGAGCATCTTCAGCAGATTGGGGTATAAACCTTAGTAGAGCCCATCATGCGATATCACTATATGCGGATGATATTATCCTATATACTAGGAAACTGTACAATAACTTGGAATCCGCAGCGCAGCTTTTCACACAATTCAAATACATAACAGGGCTTGCAATAAATTATGAAAAATCCTATGCTTTTCCATTTAGTGCTGCAGGAGAGCCGACTATAACTTTTGGAAACCGTCGCGTAACGATAGCACATAACACCTTCAAATATCTAGGAATACAAATTAATAGAACGAAAATAGATCTCATTGAAGGGAATCTGTATAGGGCGATCAGATCATTGAAGGCTCAAGTTGCGTTTTGGAAGCAGCTGCCCCTTTCAGTAACAGGGAGACTGGCAATCTCTAAAATGGTTATGCTCCCGCGTTTACTCTACTTCTTTACTAATCTACCAGTAGTAGTCCCGAGAGCAGTCTTTACAAGGTAGAATACACTCCTTATTAGTTTAATTTGGGGCACGGGCTGTAGAAGATTGAGCTTAGCGAAGTTACAGCTGCCAGCTAACACTGGGGGGATGGGGGCTCCAGATTTTTACGCGTACTGTCTATCGACACAACTGCAATGGCTTTCTTATTGGATAGCAGGTCGGAATTTGCAGGAAATAGCCTACTCGGAGCGTAAACTGGCTCAGGGTACACTACACAAACTGCTCTCTCCGGGTTGTCCCATTCCACACTCTGCAGGAACACTCCTTAACACTGCGCTTACCTACTGGAAACGGGCATTAACCTACACAAATAGTCTTTCTGCGTATGCCCCCAATATGCCACTGTTAGGTATTCCTGCCAGTCTGGGCACACTAACCACTTACAAATTACAACCCTGGATACAAGCTGGAGTGTCAACAGTTAGGGACTTATTTGTGGATAAGCTATTGCTCACACACATGGATTTCACGAATGAACGGGGGGTCCCTGAGGCACTGTTCTTTACTCATGCCAGTCTGACACGTTATGTTAAAAGACACTGGGCACCAGATGGGGCAGAACCGAATACACGAGTTGGTCCATTTGATATATCTCATGGGGACGGGTGGCCATCTAACTCGCTGGCTATATAGAGGCACATGTGCACACCGCCCATCTCCACTAAATGCAACACATGTGAAATGGGAAAGGGATATAGGTAGGCCATTTACAGACAAAGAATGGGCATCGATATTAGAATACCCAAAACAAGTATCCCGCAATACCCGTTTTAAATGTATCCAATATATGGTGACGTAGAGGGCATACCTGACTCCACATAGGTTACATATCATTTTTCCTACCATCCTGTCCTAGATGTCCGGAACAGGATGCAGATCTGTTACATATGCTATGGACCTGCCCCAGCTTGGGGAGTTACTGGAGTGGCGTGACTACTATCTTAAAGGACGTGGTGGGTGACATAGGGTGGCATACAGCAGATACATGCCTACTGGGGCTATATAGAAGGCGTAAAGAGCACAAAGTACAGGCTAAATTCGCAGATCTGGCTTTGCTACTTGCCAAGCAAGGTATCACTAGGAAGTGGAAAACCCTGTAGCCCCAACACTACTTAGCTGGGCGGAGGAAGTAGAAAAATGGGGACTGGCTGAGAGTGTAGCTATCCGGCGTGAGGAGAAGAGAGGCCTAAGAAAGGAACCAATTGCTAGGAATTGAGACTTACTGCTGGAGACTTTTAGGGCAGCCAGCACCCCTGTACTATGAAACTATGCAGGAGTTTCTGCACATTGTCACTGCGCTCCTACATAGATGGGGGAATCTACTAAGGTAGTTACACGAATTCCAGAGCTTGGGATCTAGCCTGATCCCCCCCTTGTCCTCCCCCAATTTAAGATGGATTCATCTATTTACTGGGATGGACACCCCACTTGCGGCTCTTAGAAGCTAGGCTAGAGCTACACCCTAACGTATTTCAGTTTTCAAGCACAGGAGCGGCCCGTAAGCAGGGGAGGGGGGAGGGGAGTTTTCCAAAATGTGTATTACTTAACAATTCTTGACTTCAGAAACAAGTAAATTTGATACAGTGGCAAAATGTGAAGAGTTATTATATCGTGATGTAGGTTGGCTAGCCGGGTCCCAAATATGACGAGCATATCGAGGTGGCTTATGGCTACGTTGTGAAGAAATTTCATGCGATTTATTTTTACCACCTTATATATAAGTGATATCCTGCTACACAGATAGTAATTACTCGAATGTTATACTTGCTTGTACTGTAATTGGAGAAACTGAATAAAATTTGTTTAAAAAAAAACTGATGAACAGTAAATTTCTATTGCAAAGACACCGCCTGTTAATTCATTAAATAAAGGAAGTTTTAAACAATTAACTAATTTATTTATATCTTCTAACTGCAGGTAACTGTTGAGAACAAGAATGTTGAAGTTTCCAGATTTAGCCACTTTTTACAGTTAAGAGCACCGGAGCACGGGGAAGTTCTGCGCAACGATCATCTCTCCTTTCAGAATAATCAATTAGTGGTGGAGTTATGTAGCTACGAAAGCATGATACTCCATCCTAGTGGATCAACCATATACAGTACATAAAATCTATACATCTGAATAACAGGAACTGCAGGTGTCCTGTAGAAGATGGACTAAAACATTACTTTGGGTACTTTACCTTTACTGTTTTAATATGCGATGACTCACCTGTACAATAATAGTATCATATACAACCCACTACATAATACATAAAAATATGATTGTATTAAGATATCAAATGAATGAAATTATACAGCAAATGGTGTCTTTGAAATAGTAATGTATAGAAAATAGTAACACCAAAATGAATATTATGAATTTGCCCAGTTCGTTAAAACCAATTATTCTGTGACAATTTAAACAGAATAGAATTTTGAAATGTGCTTTTCAAATTTTAATCTATTTACAAAAATACATTCCGATGCACTGTCTTCTATGTTTATACACGGTTGCGTCCTGTGTAACTCGCTTACTAGACTCGAGTAACAAACTATGATCTTATGACCAAGACCTCATGTGCAGTATAAACGTTTCTCTTTACTTCTGCCTGAATAAACACTTTCGTGAAAAACACGACAGGCGTGGCTCTTCGTCTTACCTCAAGTGATACGAGGTGTGTGTGTGTGTGTGTGTGTGTGTGTGTGTGTGTGTGTGTGTGTGTGTGTGTGTGTGTGTGTGTGTGTGTGTGTGTGTGTGTGTGTGTGTGTGTGTGTGTGTGTGTGTGTGTGTGTGTGTGTGTGTGTGTGTGTGTGTGTGTGTGTGTGTGTGTGTGTGTGTGTGTGTGTGTGTGTGTGTGTGTGTGTGTGTGTGTGTGTGTGTGTGTGTGTGTGTGTGTGTGTGTGTGTGTGTGTGTGTGTGTGTGTGTGTGTGTGTGTGTGTGTGTGTGTGTGTGTGTGTGTGTGTGTGTGTGTGTGTGTGTGTATATATATATATATTATATAGTAAGCTTTGAACTCGCACTCCCAGCACGTCACCTTTCGGCATTAATCACGGAAACAAACCTCGGCATGTCAGGAAACTTTTATTTCATTCGCCTCACGCGTTTCGAGCGGCAGCCTCTTCTTCATGGGCAACTGCTAAAAACTGGTACAGGTGCAAGCAATGAGGAAAACTCCATAAGCCAGTTTTTAGCAGTTGCCCATGAAGAAGAGGCTGCCGCCTCGAAACGCGTAGGCGAATGAAATAAAAGTTTCCTGACATGCCGAGGTTTGTTTCCGTGATTAATGCCGAAAGGTGACGTGCTGGGAGTGCGAATTCAAAGCTCTTGGGCATTTGGACAACAAAATGATTTGCGCGGCGCCCTGCCGTGGAACTCGCACCATCTTGTGAATTAAAGAGGCTGCGCAACACTGAACTGTGACCCGTTGCGATCAGCGCAGCAGATGTGGATTCAACTAACTTACCTGACATCGTGGAGCCCACTAAAGGTGTTTTAATTCAATTCAATGCTGCATAAATTAAAAACTGGCACGGAACCCACTGTGGGTGTCTCAATGTATTTCCAAGGACCACAAGTCCCTGCATGCACCAGACAAAGTCAGCGTGATGAACGTGGCCCACTGAGGGCAGTACAGGTGCAAGCAATGAGGAAAACTCCATAAGCCAGTTTTTAGCAGTTGCCCATGAAGAAGAGGCTGCCGCCTCGAAACGCATAGGCGAATGAAATAAAAGTTTCCTGACATGCCGAGGTTTGTTTCCGTGATTAATGCCGAAAGGTGACGTGCTGGGAGTGCGAGTTCAAAGCTCTTGGGCATTTGGACAACAAAATATATATATATATATATCCCATAGAAAGGGGGGGAAATGGCTAGATTACATTTACTTTTCCTTTAAAACCATAGCAATCAATACAATTAATGTAAAGAAAAACAGCTGAGTAAGGGAAGCCTTCTCCAAAACCTTTATTTAAAAGTAAGAAGGAAAGGGAATATGAGGCATTATTAACCAATAGGCTGCATTGAAAGAATAAGCATAGGAAAAACTGGCACTGTGCCATTAAGAACCTCACAGTACCCCCTGTATCCCATCATGCCCCACAGGTGACAGTTAGGTCAGGTAATTTTTACGGAAATACTAAAGAATTCTATGTACAGAACTTGTTGTGAGCTGTAATGGCTTCCGTCCCGTGAGGGGGTGGGTTGCTTATAACTTTGATAAAGATTCCCCAGGAAGAAAACTAGGATTACAGGCAAGCAATTTATCCTTCTCTTCCAGGGGATCTTTATCAATATTCATAAGCACTGAATAGAATAAAAAGCCTATCCCACAAAGCGCGGACTTGGAAGCGGGAAACAGCTCCAACATTTAACCAAAAAGAGATCCTAACAAAGTCTGTCCTACTTGAGTGTTTGCCTTAGCATCAGAATCCAGGTAGTAATGCCTGGTAAAGGTATGAGCAGACTTCCAGGTAACGGCATTACAGATTTCAGAAATTGGTACATTTCTCAAAAGAGCTGCAGTAGCAGCTGTTCCTCTAGTAGAGCGTGTCCTAGGTCTAGCTGGTAATGATTTCTTTGCTAGTTGGTAAGACAGTAGTATACATGAAACAATCCACCTTGAAGCGGATTGTTTAGA
Organism: Calotriton arnoldi; assembly: GCA_963921515.1. NCBI lineage: Eukaryota > Metazoa > Chordata > Amphibia > Caudata > Salamandridae > Calotriton > Calotriton arnoldi. The sequence goes on along the minus strand of CAWUFW010000593.1, from coordinate 2,401,681 downwards.
TGAGGCTAAACCTGTTCGCACTGGACCATAGTTAAAAAACAGGTGATCTGATTTCCTAATACTCTTAGTTTTGCCTAAGTAGAATTTCAACACTCTCTTAGCATCCAATGAATGTAGTGACCTTTCAGCTGGACTCGAAGGGTTAGGAAAGAAAGTAGGTAGAGAGTCTGATTGATGTGAAACTCAGAGTACCTTCGGTAGAAAAATAGGGTGAGTCCTCACAACCTCTCTATTGGAGTGAAACACAGTATATGATAGCTCTGAACACAGAGCTTGAATTTCATTTACCCTACAAGCGGAAGTGATAGTCACCAAAAAGCTGCTTTCCCGGTGAGATGTTGCAAACGGGCTTTATGAATTGGCTTAAACGGGGTGCCCATAGATTTGGAAAGGACAATAGTGAGTTCCCATGGATGAGAGGAATTCCTGACTGGGGGAAACACATTCTTAAGCCTTTGGTGAAAATCTTTTACAACTGGGAATCTGAAAAAGGATACTTGGGAGAGAGATTTCCTGTAAGCTATAATAGCTGCCAGGTGCCCTCTGATGGAAGAGAATTGTAGCCATGATTTGTCCAAGTGAAGGAGATATGGAAGGAGTGCATTCTCTTGACATGAAATTGGGTTGTGACCATTTTGTGTACACCACAAATAAAATCTTTCATTTGAAGGCATATGAACGTCTAGTGGAGGGTCTCCTGGATTCCTTGAAAATGTTCTACACTTCTTAGGAAGTCCTTAATGCCCATATTGGAGGAATTCAGGAGCCATGCTGCCAAGTTCAGGGATGATAAACTGGGATGGAGTATCTGTCCTCCGAACTTGAACCGGAGATCCTGTCGACATGGCAGCCTCTTGTGGGACCTCGTAGAAAGAATTAGAAGGTCTGTGAACTACCACTGGCGAGGCTACTCTAGGGGGATGAGAATCATCCTGGTGTAAGACCAGTATAACATGATTCACAGCTGGAATGAGAGGTGTTGGCGGAAATGTGTAGAGAAATTTCTCTGCCCAATTTATCAAAAGGGCATTCCCCTGCGACTCTGTTTGGGAGAACCGGGACGTGTAGGTGTGGCATTTTCTGTTGTTCACATTTGCGATTAGGGCTATGTGAGGATATCCCCACTCCTGAAAGATTCCTTGCAAGACATCGTTGTTGAGAAACCAGTCGGGATTGTCCTGGAAATTGTGACTGAGATCGTCTGCCGGCCCATTTTGAGAACCTGGGAGATGGATGGCCTTTATTGTGAGATTCCTGGCTAGTAGCGATTTCCAGATGGTCGGAGCCACTTGGGAGAGAGGACGAGAGTGAGTTTCTTCCTGCTTGTTCAAGTAATGCATGGTTGTCGTGTTGTTGCTTTGGACAAGGATGCAGTTCATTGTGAGAACTTGCAGGAAGGATTTCAGAGCCAGGTGGACGGCTCTCAGTTCTAGCATGTTGATGTGGCACAATTGTTCTCTGTCCGACCACACACCCAGAGTCTGAAGGGAACTCATGTGAGCACCCCATCCCTGGAGGGAGGTGTCCTTAATAGGTGTTTGAGAGGATAGTTTCTGGTGAAATGGTACCCCTACCAGGAGATTGCTCCACTGAGACCACCATGGGAGAGAGTGTCGTGCAGCTTGTGATAATTTGAGTTTGTCCTCCCAGCGGCTGGAAAGCTGGTTCCACTGATCCTCCAGACACTGCTGAAGAGGCTTCATGTGCAACCTTGCATTTGGTACAATGAAGATGCAAGAAGCCATGGACCCCAGAAGAGAAGATATCCGTCTTGCAGAAGGATGATGACTGCAGAAGAGTGCAACATTTCGGGGTCAAGGATGACAGACTCTTCTCCGAAGGATACACTCTTGTGGACCGTGCATCCAGCATGGCCCATAAGTAGTGTAGTTTTTGGGCTGGATCGACTTGATTTGTGAAGGTTGATTTGAAGACCCAGGAGTGTGAGAGTCTGTGCAGACATGTTAAAATGCTCCTTCATTTGAGGAGAGGAGCATTTTATCAGCCAGTCGTCGAGGTAAGGATACACAGATATCTTTTGTCTCCTTAAGAATGCCGCGACCACAGCCATGCACTTTGAGAATGTTCTTGGGGCTGATTAGAGGCTGAATGGGAGTACTTTGTACTGATAGTGCCAAGACCCTACCTTGAAACAGAGGAACTTGCAATGTTTTGTTGAGATTGGGATATGGAAATACGTGTCCTGAAGGTCGATCGCACACATCCAATCAGCTTGCTGCAACTGCGGATAGGTTTAGTGCAAAGTCAGCATTCTGAATTTTTCTTGACATATGTACTTGTGGAGTACTTTGAGGTCAAAGATGGGTCTAAACTCTTGCTTTGGCCCTTTTTTTTTTTACTAGAAAGTAACATGAATATATTCCCAATTCCCTTTGATAATACAGGACCTTCTCTACTGCGTCTTTTTGCAGCAAGGTGTCTACTTTCGACAGCAAGAGGTTGAGGTGCTACTGGGATTTTTTGCCTGCAGGACCGTCGGAGGAGGGGAATTGAAACGGCGAGAATAGCCGTTCTGCACAATATTACAGAAACATGTCATTCGTGATGGATTTCCACTCGTCCCAGTGACTGGCAATACTCCCACGCCCCATCCCCCAACGCCACCCCCCCGCCAGAGCGGGGAACAGGGACAGAGGAAGTAACAGTTCATTGCTTTGGAGCAGGTTTTCCTGGGGCTGCAGGCTGCTGTGCGCACGTTCCTCTAGATGGTCTAAGAGGATGATAGTGGGATCGAGCCTGCTGCTGGTGCTGCTGCCAGTGAGGGGCTTGAACCCTCTGCTGGAAGAACCTCCGATCGTAGGGCCTATAATGCCTACGGTACTCCTTTTCCAGGCCTACCACTTGGAGCATGCCCAGCTCGGTCTTCATCCTGGACATCTCTTCATCTGCATGAAAACCGAATAGGTTTCTGCCAGAGAATGGAAGATTCATTATGCGGTGTTGGGCCTCAGGTTTTAACCCTGTAAGGCGCTGCCAGGAAGATCTTCTTGCAAATACACCAGGGGCCGCATGCGGCCCTCCTAACCTTTAATTACAGCCCCCTGGTAAACAGCAGCACTGGGCTGCTGTTCACTTGACCTGGCGGGAACAGTAAGAAAGCTGTGAAAAAGGCAGATTATAAACACAAAGTAACAGTAAAGAAGCAATAAAGGTGTCCTAAACAACCTATCTCTAGGAACACCTTTAGTTTTAAAGACATCTAGCACTAAACATGTAAAAACATGATAAAGTCTCTGCAAACTTAAACTGTATTTTATTAACATGCATGAGCTTTGCCTTAAAATTAAGTGCCCACATAGATCCCCCATTGCCTCCACCACCCCGAGACGGAAAAAAGCCATATTGGAGCTGGAGGAGAGACGTTGCAGCGACTGCTGGGATGGAGCGGCCCTGCAGCATTATTGCAACTGAGGCCGGACGTACACTGTATGGCTGGGGCCCCCTCCCTTCTCGCAGGACTTGTTGGTGGAGGGCCGCGGCAGATCGGAAGTCACGAAATGCCTACCTCGAGGCTGTGAGCGACTGGAATCGGAGCGGGGCGTGATGGGCCGCTCCGTCACTGACTGGAGCTGCAGAGGTGTGTGCCGCCTGAGGAAAGCTGGTGAGTGGCAGATTGCAGGTTCCGGCGACAAGGAATTCTGCTGGGTGCCCAAGACGGGCGTGGCGCCAGGCCATATCAGGGAGGACCGAGCAGAATTAGGGCCAGTGGCGGAGACCTATCAGGGCCCGCAGCCTACCAGAGACAGAACTTCCCCGACTTTCGGCGGCCATATTAGACTGCGGCACCTACCGCGCTCCTGCCGGATCCTGTGCAGCTTGGGGGCAGCAGAAAGCCGCGGAGTGGAACCCAACACGGGATAAACGAAGACACATCCTGCACTGGACAGCCCAGGGCTCTATTGCGGCTCAGGGGGTAAGCCGTGAGGCAGACAGGAAGTCGGCAGTGGGCCCGGGCCATGCCGGTAGGGGAGGTGGGGAGCAGCATGACCTGGTGGGCCAGGATCCGGGCTGAGGCGGTTGAAGAGGCAGTGACCTGTTGGGGGCGAACAGCCAAAGCCAGGCCCCATGTAGTTAAATGGGGCATCCACTAGGGGGAGCGGGGGCGCTCCCGGTAGGGCTAGGTCCCGGTGCAGCTTGCGGGTGTAGGGGCTCCCCCCCCAGTCTCCACTCTACACAGAGAGACATGGATCCTGCAGCCTGCTTCCTCTGGTCTTCCCACTGCTGCGCCCACACATCAGTGGGCCTTCCCCTCCGTTAATCGGGACGCCATACCACAGCACAGCAGAATCCCACCCAGGCCTGGGGGCCCCCTTGCCTACGATAGTCCAGCAGCTGACTTACTAGATCCCAAATCTAGCCTACAACGACACGCGATAAACCGCTAGGAGCGGGTGCCAAGGTGGCAGACCCGGGAGGTTCGACTAGTAGTATGCCAGATAACGCTGCGTTTATGGCAGCGATTATACAATCTAGAGACATGCTCGACGCCAAAATAGGCGCTGTAGGCTCTGACGTCATGCTTATACGCCAAGTTCTACACAACGCAGTCGACAGAATCACGGAAACCGAAGCGAGGATCTCGGGTGTTGAGGACACAGTCACTACTCTCCAGAAGAAGGTTAACACCCTAGAGACCCTCACGAGAGGCCTTGCAACAAGAGTGGAGGATGTGGAGGGATGGGCTCGCAGGAACAATCTTCGGTTTATAGTCTTTCCTGAGGGCTGTGAGGGAGACTATGTGGAGAAATTCCTCACCACATGGCTAACGGATTGGCTCCCAAGTGATTCCCTGTCAGTTACACAATGGGTCTTCTATGAAAATGAACTTGGGTCGAACATGTTTATTACCGTTTCCTTTTCGCATTTGCACTTTTTATGATCTGTATTTTAAATGAATCGAATAAAAGAATTGATTGATTCTCTGTCCCAATGTTGCATTATAGTGCGGGCACATCGGGCACTACTAAAAAAAAAAACTCCTCCCGACGCCAGGCTGAGGCCTATCATTGCCAAGATCCTGAATTTTCATGATAGAGACACCATCTTAAGGCAGGCCAGATTGAAAGACTCTCTCTCATTTGCCTCTCAACGAATACTGATATTTCCAGATTATACCAAATTAGTCCAGCAATGCCGACAATCTTTCATGAAGGCAAAAGGCCCGTCTGCGTAACCTCAAGATCTCCTACGCCTTGTTGTTCCCTGCTCAACTGAGGGTGACATACCAATCGCGCTCACTCTTTTTTGAAACCCCCGAAAAATTGTTTACATGGTCAGATGAAGTGGTCCATGTGAAACCACATACTCCACCGTACCTGGATTCGGACTCCTTATCCAGCAACTGCTCATAAACAGTCTAAACCCAAAGGGAAACAAAGCCACAGGTCGGGTTCATCGCAAAGATCTAGAGCCCTCAGCGAAACCCGTTCAGGAAAATCAGAGATACGACGAGATTAGGCAATCTCAGACATATAAAACTGGGGCAACCGTCTAGAATTGACTCATTGCTGAACACAGCGGCATGATTGATGGGCTAACCCCCTTGAGAGACAATCTTCAAACTCCAATGGAGCGACCAAACGTTCATGGGTAGTTTGATGGGGATCCACTGGAGGGGTTCAGTTTCCAGCTCCTTTTGGAGTTGGGACTACACCCCATCTGTGACAGATACTTCAACTGTTCTGAGGTATTGGGGAGGGTGGGTGGGTGTATGGGAGGATGGGAAGTTATTAGTTGTTGTGTGTGCTATGTCTCTTATCTACACTCATGGTGCTCCCCAGGGCGGGGTTTCACCCAGGTCCAGTCCTTCATATACAGCTCGCTCAATTACATGACAAACAGCACTACTAGCATCCCACGGAGTGGGCTCCGGATAGTTAACTGGAATGTACGAGGTATCTTAGACAAGATCAAAAGAGTAGCGGTGCTCCAACAAGCTAAACACTACGAGGCGGATATCCTACTGTTACAAGAAACTCATCTTTTAGGCACTAAAACACCATGTCAATTCCAATTCGGATATATCCAGTTCTTCCAATCTGGGTTCCCCAGAGGTTCCAGGGGAGTGGCGGTCCTAACCCATCGTAGAATCCCTTTTGAGCATTTTAGATCATTGATAGATACCCAAGGCAGATAAGTTATTGTTACGGGTACACTATACGGTGAACAAGTAGTCCTGGGTCACATATACGCCCCCCCCACACCTTGCCCGGCCCCTTGTAGAACGTCTAGCGACTATATGGCCGGATGTTCGACCTGGCTTTTCCAGCGGGTTTATCCCCAGACTTTTTGCTTTTTGGCTCCTGAGACCCCCATTTCTGACACCGGAGGTCCCTGATGGGTTGACGGTAACGGGAGGAGACTGGAACGACGTAATACACCCGACCCTGGACAGGTAGTGAGCTGCAGGGAGACCGACAGAGGCACAGGACTCGCGGTTGCGGTCCTCTGTGGCTGGTATGAGTGGGTAGACACTTGGAGGAGGCTTCACCCGACTGAACAAGGTTATACATACTACTCAAGCGTCCATGGCTCATTTTCCCGTCTTGACTAGATGTTCGTGCCTTTTAGCTACCTCCACAGAGTCTCGGCTGCGGAAATATTACCCAGAGGCCCGTCAGACCACTCTCCGGTGGCACTTGAGCTTCAGGCGGGCCCTGACCACCCCCCCTTTCCGCTGGCATCTCTCTACCTGACATTTAAATGACCGACAGTATAGGACATATATGCACCGAGCGGTGGCAGAGTATTTTACCCATAATTCTGGGACGGTGGCATCAGCCGAGACATTGTGGAGGCCATGAAACCAACCCTGCGGGGCGTTGACATTTCCTTCTGTACAGCAAAGCGTAAACAACACCGCAAGAAACTGACTCAGATCGAAGCCCAACTTACAGACCTAGAGTGACGGGGTAGGGGAGAAGATGAGACCGGCGCGTTGACAATTACTCCTTACGCAACAGCTTCATAATAGTGAACTACTAGAGGAGGGCCGATTGGCATGGCTGTCTTCTCGTAGCAGGATATACCAATGGGGGGATAAATCTAGCACATTATTACATCGTTTATGTCAGTATGCGCTACAACCTGTTCATATTCCAAGAATCTGTGACCGAGGATAAGGTTCTTACTGACCCGTTAAAAGATTGCAACCAGCTTCGCAGACTACTACAAGGAACAGTATGCCACACATGAGAGACTGCCAGAAGCCCTAATACAGCACTTCTTGGATGACTTACCTCCGAGAGCTCTGTCGGATGTGTCTAGAACGTTATTAGACTCTCCTCTCACAAACAAAGAATTGGGCGCCGCTCTAGCAGATCTACGCTCAGGCAAACCACCAGGCCCTAATGGCTTCCCCTGTGAGTTTCTTTTAAATATACCAACCACAACTTGGAGCCCATTACCTTGAGGCAGTCCATGCCACAATAGAGGCGGGTGACTCCCACCAGACTGGAGACATGCCGAAGTGGTAGTTTTTCCTCAAACCGGGCCGGCCCCCTGAATGCCACATATTATACCGTCCAATCTCTTTATTAAATATTGAAGCCAAACTACTCGCTAAAGCACTCGCCAACGGCCTTCTACCATATATAACTGATCTAGTACATCCTGACCAGGCTGGCTTCATGCGTCATAAAATTCGCCGCGCTCATAACGCCATAGCAGCAATAGATCATCTGGGTTGCCCCGCTGCCCTATTACTGGCTGACATAGACAAAGCCTTTGATTCGGTCAGCTAGACTGATCTCTTTGCGCTCCTGCAGAGACTAAATTTAGACCCCAGATTTTTATCATACATACAATTACTATATACAGATCTTACGGCTTCAGTGCGGGTGGCGGGCTCGGTCTCTCCCAGGTTTTCGATTCGGCGAGGTACTCGTCAGGGATGTCCCGTTCCCCATACTTGTTAGCTTTTGCCATGGAGCCAATGGCAGCAATGGTCAGGATAGATGCATTAGTCCGGGTATTCGAATGGTCGCAGAAAGTCTTGGATCACATAGCACTATATGCTGATGATGTCCTATTTTTTCTCACAGACCCCAATAAGAGGTCTGGCTTATATATGAATGCCCGCAAGTCGATCTTGTGGCCGCTGCGGGGAGCAAGCGCTCTGGGTGTGTGGTCTAAAGACTTCGACAATTGCCACAGATGGTCTAAAATATCTAGGCGTGTTTCTGTCAGCCTCTCAGCCCACATCGTGGTAACGAAATCTCGCCCCGCTATTGATACAAGTAAAAGAAGAAGTGAGGTCCTGGTCACATCTGCCCCTTTTTTCAGTAGGTCTGCCATCTTCAAGAAGTATCCCTCCCACGCCTCCTCTATCAGCTACAGAATCATCCTAACCTGATAGCGGCCACATGGTTCCGGCATATAAACGTGACATTGAGTCAATTTCTGTAGGTGGAGGCTCCGCGCGGGTGGCCCTGAGAACATGTTTTCAATCTACATACTGTGGGGGAATAGCAACCGCTGGCATTCAATCATACCATGCTGTGTCCCATCTCCTTGTACTGAACGAGTGGTGGTACGGGAATAGACGCAACCTGGCATACACAGTGGACCGATGGGTGACACAACTCTCCTACCTATTTACATACTGGGTCAGCGCTTCGGACTCCGTCGCCGGCGACAGGAGTGCTGTTTGGGGATTGGAGACAGTCACCGAGGCGAATGGGACGGTGGGGCCGTCTAACAAGAGAAACTCCTTTGTGGCACAATGGTCTACTGCCTCAGTTGGCTGGATTTAGGGGGTGGGATGATTTCGGCATATCTATGTTGGGGGTGGTTATGCGTGATCAGGCCCTCAAATCTTTTCAAGAGCTCCAGAAAGAATATGATATGCCACATGCTCAGTTCTATAAATATCTCCAATTCCGACACACTCTGTCCCCATACATTGTAAACCTTGAGACCCTTCCAGAATTAAACCTTATAGAGGCTAAAGTATTTATGGGAGACCAGGGCAACCATAAAATAACCAAGATCTACCAATCTCTTGTCCCTAACAGCTCCATCCCACTAGACACCCTCCGGGGGACCTGGCAAGAAGACCTGGGCCCTCTGGAGTAGGATGACTGGACCGATGCTCTGGAATCCCCACGCGGGACAGCCATCGCTTCGCAACTGCGTCTCATTCAGTTCAAATACCTGCATCGGGTATACTTCACCAGACATAAGCTTTGGAGGGCTGGCCTAAGAGCATCCCCTACATGTTTACGCTGTGGTAATAGCGACTGCACCTTTCTACATACAATCTAGCTGTGTGCTGCACTCACTAGGTTTTTGGAGGGGAGTCATGACTTGCCTTTCTGAGGTTTTGGGCTGGGATCTCTCTATGTCACCGAGATTGAGGCAATAGGTACAAGCGCCACCTGCTGTTCTTGGGCCTCACGCTGGCGAAACGAGATATCGCCGGATTATGGAAAGCTACTTCCCCTCCTTTATTAGGGATTTGGAAAAAGGGTGTAGATTTTTGTATGGGCATGGAAGTACCTACATTTAAACCCAGGGGATGCCCACAGAAACACCCTAAAATTTGGCAGAGATGGGCAGACTACCGAGGCCTGTACTTAGGGCGTCCCACTCCAATGACAATAGTTATAGAGAATGTGGGACAATAGCAAGGATGGTGAATATACTACCATATGATTTAACAGCATTTGGGACACAGAGGCAGGGGGGGGCAAACGCTGGTGAACATAGCAAGGACATAGCACACTATGCTATATTTTAGAACGTTATTTCATTTTTTCTTTCCTTTTCTTCCTTTTTCGTTTTTGAAAGTATTAATGTTGATATTATGGCTTTATTGGTATACCATGCTATATGTACCAGGGATTTTAGCCGAATAGGCCGTATGTGGATGTTGACACAAATAAAATTTGTTTTGAAAAAAAAAAGCTACGGTACTGAGATGGTTCAAAAAGTGGATTCTTTGGAGTTGATGGGCTCATGAGCTGTGACAATGGTGTATAATCCCAATGTCTAAATATTCAGAAACTACCTATGAGAAAACCCAAAAGGCTGCAGCTGAAAGTGAGGTGATCCCGAAGTAAGAGTGACACCCAAATTTTTTTATTTTTTTTTAAAGACTGGGAAATTTAAGGCTCGAAATTACATGAGCTGCTGAAAAGCAGGACATTTCCATCATAGGACATGTAGTATGCAAGTATTTATTATTTGTTTAACGCAAACCAAGCCAAAAGGCAGCAGGGCACTGTACAGGGTCAAAGGCAAAGATACTGTAAATCAATGCTTGGAGGGATAGCAAAGGTTCTGAGTGGAGGTGGACTGTTACTTCACTGTCATGTAGACTTCATTACAAAAAGAATGTCTACAGTGGTAAAAAAATAATAATCTTTGAGTATAGTAAGTAGCCTTTAGGGAAAGCGTAATTAGGAGCTCATCCACCTCAAAGCTACAATGAAAACCAAACAGGTGGATGAGCCATAAGTCACTTTTAAACAAGTTAGCCGAAGAAAAATGCCTCTTTTTGCATGATCAACGCAATTGTTTTGACTGATGATGATTTTTTTACTCTGTGCACTGGCACTCTTCTGACCAGGCCCCAGTGCACGTGCTCTGACCCTTAAACCTGCTGAAACTGGCTATTCTCCTAACTGGCATATCTAACTTAGTTGTAAGTCCCTACTATATGATAAAGTGCACACAGGGCCTGCAAGTTAAATGTCACTAATGGACTGCAGCATATATGTGCCACCACTAGAGTGACAAGGCAAAACATAACTGCATGTCTACCACTGTAGCCTATGTGCGCAGAGTTAAACTGTAATTTCTGCCTATCAAAATGACTTTTTTTCACCGGCCTATACCGTCCTTTCAAATATTAACAAGTCATCCCTAAATACACGTGAAATGCTCGTAAGGCATGGTGCATAGTATTTAAAAGACATAAAAGTTCAATGCAAAACATGTCTTTGAGGTGACAAAGACCCAAAAGCTATGTTTACTGTAGCAGGGTTAGCTGTTCAATAGGAAAGCATTGGGATATAATATTAAAACTAAACAATGTTATTTCCACTTAAGAAATAGCTACAAAGTTCATTCTTTGACTTTTTAAAATATTTTTACAAACCCAATTTATTGGTAAAACTGGATAGGTACTAATTATTTTTAAAAGGTATTCTTAAAATAAAAAGTCATCTTTTTCCTGCCTAAAGCCTCTAGAATCCCATGTGCATAAGCTTCTATCTCTGTCACCCAGGAGTTGAAGGAGGAGGTGTGAACTTGCCTCAGAGATGAGACATAGGCCTTGAGTGTGGGAAGGAGTTCTGTTACTCTTACAGGAAGACAATCTGGCCAGTGCCCAGGGACTTAATTGACTTTAAAGAGTCCTACTCTGTCACAGGCAGATGTAGCTAACACCTGGACTACCTCCTACTTTCTCTCTCTAGTCAGCAAGGACCCAACCCTAGTGGGAAAGAAGCTGCCTCCAGAACCAGTTTTGAGTGTCCACAAAAGAGGGGTTGCTCATTTCCTATGCCACGCCTGGGTGGGTACAGGAGCTCTGCAAATGGGAAGAATTGTTCTGCCATGTTCGATTTATGGTAGAAAGAGGCCCTGTGGAATTGCTTGCAGTAGGACACACAAACTGCTGCAAATGTGGATAGGCTTACCCATAGGAACCTTTTCCCCATTGGTCAAGGACGGGCCAGAAGTCACCCCCACCCACAGGATAGTGCAAGGAATAAATGTGGAACCCCTGGACAACCTCTTCCGAACACTACTGGACGTGTAGAACACAGAAAAAGAACTGTTCCTGCTACTGAGACCAGCGATGATACCCGAGGCGGGACCAGCTCCCCACTTCTACCCAGGACAAAGAAGTGGACTCCAAGGGTCAGTTGGCTGATCTCCTGTTAAGCTACGGAGACACAAAAAGCTGCAAGAAGCCCCAGTTCCTGAAGGTGCCCAGCTAACCGGTTCCAACTGCACCTGCGCCTTGGACCCTGCAGGTGGCTTTCGCTGGAGTGATTATTGACCCCCCCTAAGTGCTGTTCATGAGGTCCTTGGATACTTGGCTGTGTTAAAGTATGGTCCTCCTAACATCCTGAGAAACCTCGGTATTAGAAAGGTTTTGGCTTCAAAGACCTTTGGAGGACAGGAACAAGCCTGCCAAGTCAATATGGCAAAGATGCGTTGTTACTGGGCCAAAGATTCAGTTTGCTCCAGCTCTGAGGCTTTCTGCAGCAACATATCCAATTCAGCAAGATTTCACAGAGAGGCTATATTTCCTCTTGGAGGCCTGTTCAGCTATAGCTTTCCGCTGGAGGAATCAGAGCTCCAAAAAAGTGACTAAGCCCTAAGGTAGACATCTTCACCGGGCGAAGGTGCCAAAAGTATCCACTTGGCGAGGGAACTTCTTAGGGCACAAATTTTGAATATGTCAGAGCTTTATTCTTAAGAGCTTGTGTGTGTAGAAAATGTTATGGACCTGCAAAGTCACTCAAGACGATCTACCCCTGATGCCTATGAGGAGGCATCTAGCCTTAAATTGAACCTTTTGCTGCAAATCCATTTCCAGATCCTAAATCTGTAGCAAGAAATTCTTATCAGAAACATATTTTTTCAATAACTGTTAATGTACATGAGAGGAACCATGAGCTACATTTTACTAGAGATATCTACTGAGATCCTTAATTGCAACTGATGTGTGTACCGAGTGCTTTAGATGGGATGAAAAAGGTAGTGGGGTCTCAGAAGGGGTGTGGCCTAAGACGCATCTCTAAAAAAACCTTTACAAAAGGCACAACCAATGTAACTTAGAGTGTAGCATACTAATGTGAAATAGAATAGTGTGCTTGACATATTCCAAAATGAAGTCTTACTGGGCAAACCACTCAAAATCGGCAGCAGGGATGTGGAACATATTGTTTGGGGTCAAGGGCAACAAGTTTTCATTTGTATTTTGTCCTTGGGACAAGTAGGCCCAACCCCCTACAGCACAAACCCTTTGGATGCCAGTTTACAGTACCACTTTATGGATCAGGGAAAGGCATTGCCTGCAGTTAAGGTAATATTTGTGTCCATGTTGTAAAGCTGTTCAGACTTGTATTTATGGTTCATTAAAGCAAAGCCTTTATTATTAGGATGAGCGCTCTAAGTAAATGTTGTAAGCTCAGACTGAATTACTGACAGTGGTTTCAGTGTAAAATGTGTACACACGTTTTCAGTGTTCAGCAATATGAAGCTATGTACACTGCTCCTAGAATTCTCTGATTAGATGCAAATATTTGCAGAAGCTTAAAAGCAAGATTGATGATTGTTTGCTTTCAAAATAAAATGTTCACAAAAAAGTGCGAAAACATTTAGCTAAAGTACTGTAAAATGTTAGGTACCATTTCTTTGCAGCATCATTTAGTAAAATGTGTTAATGTACGCTAGTATTTTATACAAAAAATTCATAATGGAAAGTTAGTGTAACCAGTTTTATTAAGATTATGGGAAAAATAAACAAGCACTGGTAAAGCCAGTATGTCTGAAATTGTTGGTCAGCCTTTTGGTTTTGTCCAGCAATGACTTATTTTGGCATGGTTTCTGTAACACCTTACTGGTGTGGGCGCTGCTGAGCCCTCTCCATTTTAACAGACATTGGCAAAAGCAAAATTTGTTTTGGTCTCAAAAAGCACACATTGCCACAGTAGTTCCTGGCATTGAAGAAAAACGACTGTGTCAATATGCTCATTGTGAAAGAACAGAATGCTGTTACTCACAGTGAAGCTAGCAGATAAAGAGTAGCAGATAAAGAGAGAGACAGAATTTTAATAAACCCAAAAGGTCATTGTTAACGCCAGACCTAATTAGGGCCCCAATTATTAAATAATGTCTCAAAAATGCACCCATGTCCTTGCACTAAGTGCAGATATACGACTTTCGTGAATTTACAAGACTTTACAGGAGTAAGCCAAGAAATAGTACTCCTAGAAAATATTTGTTAACTGAATTTTAGCATGAACAAATATGTAGGTGTAGATTTGCAAGTTCACTTTCCCTCCAACCACTTTTTCCCCAACTGTGGAAGAAGTTTTATGTCTGGCATTGTCAGGAGTAAATTTCCAACCTTTCTCAGTATGGAAAAAGATTAGAGAAGAGTTGGTGAAAACCCTTAAAGCATGCAAGTTAGTAGGTTTGCACAGACTCAAAAGGGCAACCCTGAAACTGTTGCTAACCATTACCTTCAACCCCAGTATGCAGATCTGCGGAAACGTGGCAACATAAGGGAATTGCTAGTATTCAAACCCTACTATGGAAGGAGCCTGGGAATAATCAGAGAGGCTATTTCAGAACTGTTATATAATGAGATTGCTGCCATAATTTGTCGCCGCATTACATGGCACGAAAGGGACAAGTGGATTTTGTTACAGGACAAGTAGATTTATGAAGCAACCTGCCCCATGGACAAGTAGATATTTTATTAAATTCCACACCCCTGGGCAGGATATGTTCTATAACATTTCATGAAGCACATTTATCCTGAGCCATAAGCAATAACAAACTTTATAATGTAAGTGTAAACAACCTGGTTATCGAGTGGAACAACCACCACCACCACCGCCGCCGCCGGCATACACAGACCATCCTATGCACAGTGGAGGACTGGGCAAGAAAACAAAGTGACTTGAAGCAATGCTCGTAAAGTCACCATCACATTGGTTGTAGTCCTCACTGTATAAAAGTGTAGAAAGGTGTGCCAAGTCTTAATAGGAGATGGGTCCCTGACACGCATGTTGGTGCATGTTTTGTCTCACACTGCAGAACTGTTCAAGCCAATTTATTCAAGGCTCCCGATAGTTGGGAATGGTTTAGAACCAGACATACAACTACTTGGGTCTCATTCTGAGTAGGCTGACTGAAGGTACTTGGTTACTGAATACTGCAAGAGGAATACGAAAATAACGTCTTAAGAGTTACAAGAAACTGCAAGCCTTACCTGAAAGTTACATGGTACTGGTACACATGCTCATTCTGGCAGTTAATCCTAATCAAATTGAGTCCCAACGGGGTGGGAGTACCTTTGAATCCCTGCTTCAATAAAGGTTCTCTGGAAAGAAAAAAAAACAAACAGCAAATGATATAAGTTTACCGACCTCAGTCCTGATTTATTAATGTGGCCTGCATTTTGGAAATGGGCTCCATTATCAAACGTCCGGTTCTAATTAACTCTTTACTTGCCTGTAAGTACCTTTAACACAGTCTTGTGTCAATTAGAAATCTCTACTAGAATTCTCTATACACTGCATGAAACACTAGTGCTTTATTTGGGCACTCATTCAGACTTTTCGACTTATTGCAGCAATTAATGACTGCATTAGACTTTGCCGTGTGTATACTGAACATTTTCGATTGTAAATCTCAAGTCAAGTCAAAAGTAATGTTTATTTAGACCTTCGGTCCTTCAACATAAAAAAAATTCCATCTTTCCATAATACAATATCATTTATACACAATAAAATTACAATACCATAATAAATAGTTAATTCATTTTCTAATCTAATTCCTATTATCCTAAAATGAAATTCATAAAATCCCAAATTTATAAACACTTAAAACTTTTTTAACTTCAAGCATAAATCTCCCCAGTGCACATGCTATGTCCAAATAGGTAATTTCCGGTAACAATTCTGCTGCCTGTGCACGGTTCTTGATACCATATTTTAAAAATACTGGTCGTAAAAACAATTTCCGTGCATCAAGGACCATGAGACAATCTAATAATATATGCAAAATATCGCATTTCGTGCCGAAGTTGCAGGTGCATTTTCCTTCGGGATCCATCATAACCTCTTTTATCCCGTCATTCCTATTCGTAATCTTAAAACTTCATTTCTAAGGTATCGACTGGGTAGTATATCTATGTACGGGAACTGTTGATCAGATTTCCATGATTTAATCATAAAACACACAGATTTTTTCCCCTCCAGGTACTGGCAATCCTGATCGAGACGTTTCTTTCCCTAGTATCTTCAATTCTCGTCTTACAACATTAATTTGTAAGTCCGGAGGGTTCAGTTTAACTCCCAATTCCCTACATACTGTATCTAACATTTTCCTGACCCCCCGATGCCCATTTCAGATCACTCTGCAGAATTTCCCTTTTGCACCATTCTGATATTTTTTGCTCCTCCCAATTTCCCAGGCGTTGCCAAAATCTTATTAATGCCATACGTGCCACTACCTCCCAAGCTACCATGCCAGTTTCTATTCTTACCGCCTGAATCATAGATGATCTAGGTAGGGATAGTACATTTTTTATACATTTTCCCTCTTCCATATCCCACCCTCTTTTGCCACTAAAATATTTCAGCTCCATATTGGAACTGAGGAAGTATCATGGCCATATACGCTTTCAAGACAGGTCTATCTGACCCTTCTCCATAATTCCTACTACATTTTTTCAACCCGCAAACTGAGGCCTGCGCTCGTATTCTTAATGCATTCAGATGAGTTTCCCATTTTAGGGATCTTTCAAACCATATCCCTAAATATTTATACTCATTCACTATTTCCAACTTAGTGGAGCCCAGAAACCAACTGAATTTCTTCCTTTCCTTACGAAAGCTCAAGACCTTGGTTTTGTCTAAATTTACAACAAGTTTTTTCTGACTACAAATTGAACACAGTCAGCTTCCTCTGCAGACCTATCTCTGTTTGATCTAACATTCCCAGATCGTCTGAATAGAGTAGGCAAGCAATGTGTTTCCCGTCTAATTTAGGCCTGGCGCCCCATACCTTCTTTAATATATCTGATAAGTTGGCTGTGAACTAAGAAAAGAGCAAGGGAGCCAAGACACACCCTTGTCTTAACCCATTTTCAATTGGTATCTTCTTCGACAATGTCCCATCTATGTCCAGGATAATCTGTACCCAATTGTTCCTATGGAGCTCTTGTATAATAACCAGAAGGTCCTTAGGGATGTCAATGTTTATCAACATCTCCCACAACCGGTTTCGGTCTACCAGATCAAATGCTGCCCGGAAATCGATGAAGCAGCTGAACAGCATACCCCCCCTGCTCCACCGACTTCCGCGCGATGGACCAAAGGGAGAAACAGTGGTCTATTGTAAAATGCCCCTTCTTGAAACCCCCCTGTTCCTGGGGTATTATTTGATTAACCTCTACCCATTCTTTAAGTTTTCCTAAGAATACTTTAGAAAATACCTTCTCTCCCACATCCAAAAGGTTAATTAACCTATAGTTTTTGGGAATCTTTACATCTCCTCGTTTATGGATGGGTCTAATGATTGCTCCTTTCCATGTCTGGGGCATCTGCCCAGTCTCCAGAATGCCGGAAAACAATTTTGTAAAGAATTTTGCCCACCAATCTGATTGGGTCTTTATAATTACTGCCGGGAGATTATCAGGGCCAGCTGCTCTACTAAACGTTAAATTTGCTATAATGCGTTTAACGTTACTTTCTGAAACTGACAACCTGGTATCCTCCCCCATATCTGGCTAAAATACGTGTTCCGTAGTTACTTGCCAATCTCCTTTACTATATATTTCACCCAAATATCGTTCCCAATCATCTTCGGTCACTACGCAATTCATAGTTGCCTGTGTCTTCCCTGACCCCTCTTGGAACAATTTCCAAAACTTTACATCCTTAGTTTCTATTGCCTCCAATAGGTTCGCCCAGCATTTCTCTTTATATGTTCTTTTATGATCTCTTATGGCCATTTTATATGTTTTCTTTAATTTCTGTAGGCTAATCACCATATCTGTATCATACTTCAATTTCAATCTTCTTTCCCCTTTTCTTATATTTGATTTTAAATTCCTACATTTCTCACTAAACCAATTTTTCTCTTGGTGACCTTTCTTCTTCCTATCTCCCCTACAACTTTTCCCTTTTAACTCAACTCTTAGACATTGAACATTGAACGATTGGGATAATTACATTTTCGAACCAACCTATGAAATAATTTTCACAAAACTTTCTGACCCCCAGACTCCAACCTTCAAGGTGGTTTCCCTCCGCAAAACTTCTTTTGTCAACCCCAGACACTACCATACTTGCGCAAATCTCATCATTGGAGATTACTAGGACATTATTGCATGTTGAGTTTGCTTACTTACCCTGCATTTCATTAGCTGTACATTTTCCTTATCTGGTCAGATTTGATTATTGACCCCCATTTTTACCTCACAGCCTTGAATTCATTTCTACACTCTAACACTCACCCCCGTGGGAGTGTTTAGCTCCATCCAGAATCGGTGAGTCTATTCATCTATATGGCCAGATTGTGTTATAATCAAGCACCTCTATTATGGAACACACGTGACTCATAACGGAATCACTCTGCTCCTAGGCTGTCCTTCTTTGGTGTCTCCTCGTCCTGGGGAAGACCAGCCATGACGCTTACTCATTTGCGCATACTCCAGGGTCAAAACGTTGACGTTCACTTTAGTCCATGTCCACCGGGTCTCCTGGCCCTAAGAATTAAAAAGTTGTATAGGGTCCGTAGGATACCATGTACTAGAATTAAAAAGGACAGACTCCCTCTCAGTTGTGTTTGTTCTTGTATATTGTGTACATATTTGTTGTCTCTTACCACATGTATATAATCTCACCCAGTCACTGTTGTCACCTTGTTGCACTTTATTCACGTTATCCTCATGTGACTGATATCATTTATTGATTAATGAATTTGGCAGCCTTTCATGACAGAGAGTAAATAACTTTTTTCATCAAAAATTTGATTTCATCTATGTGTGTTCCATTTGAAAGTCTATAAAGTAATGTGTTAGACGTATTGTTTGCACAATCATTACTGCATAGTTTCAAAGCAATTTTTTTTACCCAACAGAACCATTTGTAGATCGCTTCATGAATACCGAGGGTCTGAGGAATACTGGGTTCCCCCATTGACTCTACTGGTAGGTGCTGTATGGGCACACTTGGTGCCTCACAGCGTGAGGGAACCGTGCTCGCTGCCGGAGAGGGGGACGGCCTCTCCCTGTAAACAACATGGCGAAGAGGAGCCCTGCCATGGACCTCACCTGCTGCTTGAGGAGCGCTGTGGACATCATCAGTTCCAGATCCCTCCAGGCCCAAGATCACCACCTGTGAGTGTAACAACACCCTGAAGGCCTGGCTGAAAGCAAGAACCCAAACAATGGTGTGCAAATATGTATTTTATATTTGTCCAACCCTAACCCGCTTCAACTTTCATTAAAATGTAATCTTGAGTGAATTTGCAACTTGTATATATGTAACGCTAACCACTAGTATCTGTAGTAGACTTTTGTACTTACTACCATTCTTATATGAATTTAGAGTTTTTCTGTTTGTATCTTTTATGTAACTCATGTACTCTGAAGTCCTTATGTAATGTAACTGGTCCTTCTGTAAAGCGCCCCGACACCTTCCGGTAAAGTTTGCCCTACATAAAAACGCATTAAATAAATTAAATAAATAAAGGAGCGCTTCAACGCTCCTTCGCGGCAGTTTAGTGTTTCCTCATTCGAGCGGCTCCTGTGGAGTCGTGGGGCGGAGAGACAGTGGTCATCTGGCCATTAGAGGGCATGCATTCTGACGTCTCCTGACGCGGGAGCTTCTCTCCCTGCCTGTGCGGATCAGAGGACATCTTTGTCACTTTCCGTCCCAGCCGAGTGTTCACAGACAGCGCACTATAAATTGCTTCTGGGCATGTTTCAAGCCCTCTCGGATCGATGGGGTCCTTTCACGATCGACCTCTTTGCGTACCGCCTGGATCATCAACTTCCTCAGAACTTCAGTTGGAGACCACATCCCGGTGCGATAGCAATCAACGCATTCCTCCAAGATTGGTCGAAGGAGAACACTATGATTTTCCTCCTTTTGCCATGATAATGAGAATCACAGAACATCTGGTGGTAGTGACCCGGATATGGAAGTCGCAAGTTTGGTTTCCGGTTCTGATGGAACTTTCTTGGGATTTTCCAATCCGTCTAACCCTAGATCATTATCTCCTTAGGGATCCCTCCGGGAGTCCCCACTCATTGATGAACAACGGGGTCCTTCAGCTTGTAGCATGGAGGATTACAGGACACTATAGCAAGTCCCAGGGCTTTCGCAAAACGCTGCGGGTCTCCTCTTCCGAGCCTGGGCGAACGGTACGATCAAACACTACCGATCGGCTTGGTCTCGATGGTTAGGTTGGTAACAGCAACGGGATTTGGATCCTGTAGAGAAGGATGTTGTCCTCATTCCAAACTTCTTGGCCTCTTTGGAGGAAGATGGGATGGCCTATAGGTCAGTCAACATCTTTCGGTCTGCGATTTTCACAGGGCACACCCATGTGGGGGTTGTCTAGTGGGAGAACCTCCTTTGGTTCAACTTCTTAGAGGCATCAGCTTGTCTCTCCCTCCGGAGCCGAGACATTTGGTTCTTTGGGATGTTAACAAAGTGCTGAACCTTTTCCTTTCTTGGCCTCGTAACAAGTACCTTTCTCAGAAACAGTTGTTCGCAAACCTGGCCACTCTGTTGTGTTTGGTGTCCTGCAGGCCGGTCTCAGATGTACAGGCCCTGGATGATAAAGGAAGAACATTTACTCCTGATGAAGTTACCTTTCATGTCTCATGAAGTGCGACTCCAGACTCATTTCATACCCGGTCTTCACTGATTCTCTAAAGTTGTGTGGTTTGCTGTGTCAAGATGTACGAGACTTGACCGATGAGCTCAGTCCCCATGGGGAACGACAGTTACTTATTGCCCTTCGTAAACCACATAAGGTGGTTTCTTCCCTGACCATTGCAAGATGGGTTTGATGGGCCTTGCAGCAGGCAGGTATCGATACTAAGGTGTTCAGAGCTCATTCTACCAGAGGAGCTATGGCGTCAAAGGCATTCGCTCTTGGGGCTCGCTTGGAGGACATCATGAATGCTGTGGACTTATCTTCCGATTTGATCTTTAAGAGGTTTTATTTCAAGCCAGTTCCTTCCATTGCAGCTCTGGTGGTAGATAAGCTTTAAACTGGCATAATCCTCGCCTCCGGGTCCGGACATAGAATGAAAAATTTCCTACCATTCGTAACGGAAAGTTTCAAAATTTTTTTAAGGACACAGAGGCGAGGATTAGCCCACCCTTTTCTCTGTGATCATCGCCCACCCGGTGATACTGAATACGTCCGATTGGGTGCAAGTATTGTGTCTTTTTGATTAAGTTAAAGGCTTATGTGAACAAATTCCTAGTGGAGGCAACAGTCTGCCTATTCCAAATGTTGGGTATTATTGATCAATTGTATTTCGTTGTTGGTTCGCCTATGAGATCCTGATGGATTGAATCTTGGTCCATTGATTCTGGCAGGATCAGAGTCGTCCAAACAGGAGTGAAGTTTTCCATTGTTGGCCTTGGTCGCAGGAAGAAAAAGGATGAGTGAGGGGGACGGAGGCTCATAGGAGATATCCTATACTCTGATTGGACAATCAACTTTTTCTTCATTTCCCTAAGTGTTATGGGAAATGAAGTATTTTATATATATATATATATATATATATATATATATATATATGTATGTATAAACAGTTATCCCCATATGAGGCTGCACTTGAAAAAACCAGGCGGTCCCTGCAAGTTGTAGCAGTTTCCTTTATTTCAAAATTTCGGTCATCACAGCATTTGTCCAATTCACAGCCCTACGCGTTTCAAAGCTCCTGCTTCTTGCTCACGGGCACACTGCGATGTTGAATAGGCAGAAAAACGAGAGTGAAATGAGTCACAGCTTTATATCCTTTAGTAGGTTACGCCCTCTGGTGTGGCTAATGATGACAGCATTCTGGGACTCGTAGTTTTCATACTCGTTGAATTAAAATCCTCCAGTGGATTCCGCCGATAAAACATCAATTTAGCAAAATTCTCGCTCTCCAGTGAGCGTCAAGCGCTGGATTCCGATTTACTTAGTTTACCTGTTTTGACCTGCAAATCAACCACAGCGATCTGTGTGGGGCAGCCCAACTTTCCATTTGTTGGTAGTGCAAGCCTCCCGGCCGGGACTGGCTGTATTAAATGTATAAACAGTTATCCCCATATGAGGCTGCACTCGAAAAACCAGGCGGTCCCTGCAAGTTGTAGCAGTTTCCTTTATTTCAAAATTTCGGTCATCACAGCATTTGTCCAATTCACAGCCCTACGCGTTTCAAAGCTCCTGCTTCTTGCTCACGGGCACACTGCGATGTTGAATAGGCAGAAAAACGAGAGTGAAATGAGTCACAGCTTTATATCCTTTAGTAGGTTACGCCCTCTGGTGTGGCTAATGATGACAGCATTCTGGGACTCGTAGTTTTCATACTCGTTGAATTAAATGGAAAGTGGGCTGCTGCGCTCAGACTGTCTGTGTTGCGCCTAGCAGGAAAAAACAGGTTTAAAAGGCGAGTGAACCGGGAGCCAGTGCTTGAGCTCACTGGAGAGCATAATTTGGTGTAATAATAATGTTTTCAAGGCAGAATCCACTGGAGGATGATTAATTGTGATGGGGAAAAACTACGAGTCCCAGAAATCTTTCCCACCAGAGGGCGTAACCTATTAGAAGGATGTTAAAAAGAACTGATGATTGGACTCTTTTTGCCACACCTCTCTGCCTGCAAACATCACCGAGAGCCCGTGAGCAAGGAGCAGGAGCTCCGAAACGCGTAGGGCTGTGTATTTCACGAGCGCTGGGAGTCCGGTTTTTCAAGAATTAAAGAAACGTGCTACAAAGGGCAGAGTTCGCCTGTTTTTTCAAGTTCATCCTCACAGGTGGGATATCTCTTTTTGAACATATATATATATATATTCAAAATGGCTACTGATTGAATAAAATGAAGAAAGTGTGGCATAATCCTTGCCTCTGTGTCCTTAATAGATTTCAAACTTTCTGTTACTAATGCTAGAAAATTTTCATTGTGGTTAGGATTCACATTCTATGGAAAAGGCCTTTGTTGTTTTATTGCTTTGCTAATAACCTTGACCTCTGGCAATTATTGCATGTCACTATGTCACATTTCATGCAGAACCATCAGGGCGAAAGGTGAGTGTTTTAAATTATAATTCCTATAGGAATGTTTATTCTTTGACAGAAAAATCTGAATGGAGTTGCACCAAAACAAAACTTTTCTCTGGAAAACCCCTCAGTGTGGATTATTGCAATTCCATTCAGTGCTTTTTGAGATATTCACATTATGAAAAGATGGCTGGCAAGCTTAAGCATGTTAAGTTAAAGAGTCAATGTTTGCAAAAATGATGGACATTACGTGAAAGTCAAATGAGAGGCCATTGACTGCAGCAATTTGGATGAAGCGCTTTAACTGTCAAGGAGTAGGACACAAAACACTATTAAAATAACCTTGGGACATTACGTTATAAATCTAACACAGATGCAGATACCAATTGTGAAATTCAGTTCCTCTTGGCTAACTAAAAATGAAGTGGAGTAATATATGAATTTGGCCTCTGCTCTTGCAGCAATTTCTTAATAGAGTTCTTTTTAATTTTTTTTTTTTTTGCCCACTGATAGCAATGCTAGAATTTTTATTGCTCATCTATCTGGTCCTTACAATGTAACAAAATAATTGAATTCTAAATAGAGAATCTGCTCAAGAATCATAGAAATCTAGGGGATGACAACTCCACACTATTACCTTATGTATTGGCAAATGGACTTTGACAAAATGCATTGCTGCTAAATGATTAAAGTATTGGCACTGAGGTACGTTTTAAGAAACCAGAGTGTTAAAAATGTTGAAAAATGTGCACCATTTTTATTGAGTAATTATAATGAATAATTATATAAATGTTAGCCAATTCTGGCTTTACAAATACAAATCTAAAACTAAGACTTGACTTAGTTCCGCTACACCAGGCCCAGTTAACCATTCTTGGACAGCAATACTGCCCTTTACGCAGAGTTAGATCTCAGTCATTAGGGCATTACATGGAGGAAGCCTAGACACAGACATTTCCCAAGCATACAGAGACCCACATGCCCCTACATCTCCTGTTCGTCTACACAGAGACTGGAGAATGTGGCCTTCCCTAGCACTCTCCTAAATCTTTGATAATATAAATATTAAACCCTGGCAAGGATCCACTGCAATTTGGATCATCTCAATCTATCTAATTTATCAATGCAAATATTAAGATATTGAGAAAGACTTTAGCAAACAGACTGCAGTGAACGCAGTCCTGGCAGAGCACAGCTCATCAGTCAGGCTTTGTTCATGCATGCTCATCTCGCTCAAACTTCACCACCTAGAATCAGTTCAATATTATACCAGAAACAGAGAAAGTCCTCACTTCAGGAGTCTAGCGCTTTATGTTTTAACCTGGAATATCTGCCATCACCCACCTTCAAAATAACAGCTTCTGGTCCAACTCTATATCCATGAAACTATTCATAATTAGTAGAGACATGGATGCATGATGCTCCCCATGCTATTTGCCATAGTGACAATCAATGTTTTTCTCCTCTCTCTTAAACGGAAAGTTACATCCAACATGTTTAGTCAGGCACTGAATAGTCCACAATACAACATTCCAGAGTCATATTTCTTCGAATATTACTTTTATTTCTTTTCACCAGCATTTACACTTTTCCTTAGTGATCCCTGACACATTTCAAGTGCAAGAGAGGCATATATAACTTTGCGTCAGATTAACCAAACTCCCTGCGATGTGAAATTTTAATGGCAGGGGACGGTGGCTAGAGACTCTTGGGCCAGGAAAGGAGCAGGGGAATATATTGATAGAAAAGGCTAGTAGATCCTAAGTGCTCCCCAAAGTATCCATGAACTCTGTGCAAAGAGCCTAAACCAGAAAATAAGATTGCAGAAGGGGATATTACATATTTGGTCGCTACTTCACCCCTTTCTTCACAAGACTCTTAAGGTTATGGAGACAGAGACACAAAACATGAGTCCTCTTGTATCAGAAACCCAGATGAGTGGCTATAAAGTATATCAAAGCCACAGAGTGGCAGAAGAAAGGTGATTGGGCCCACTCTATGAAAAGACGACTTGGGAAGACATGGATTCAAGAGGAATTATTTCTACTGTTACAGAACCTAGGCAATCCTCATACACTTAACCGTAGCTGTGATGAATTTGACTCTGCAGTGTTAGACATCGGCCCTCCACAATCTGAAGAGCAAAAGGGTAGAGATTCACAGGCTGAGGTCTTGTGGCCTAGACATAAATGAGACACATTCCACATTTACCACCTCAGCGGAAGAGGACTATGAAGTACTGAATTAAGCATCTAAAGAAAACTTTGAGTCTACCTTAAACTTAAAATCTCAGGATAATCTGGAGTGCTGTTCTGGGTAAACAGAAAAAAGAGCTGACAAGGGCCTAGTTGTTTGAGAAAAGGAAGCAAATACATAAGGAAAAAATGAGTCAAAGACAAAGAAGCTACTTATAAAGCTACCCAAGAGCTTGGACTTCACAGCTTCTTCTAGAATGAATAACTACCAAGCTAAACACTAGATGCAGTTTGTCTCTCCTACCTAGGACAGAAATTGCGGACTTTGGAGGACAAAGGGACATCACAAATGGCGATGATAGAATCACATCAGTTTGTTGGCACTGAGTGAAAAGCAGTGCGGGCTGTCAGCATACAACTAATTAGCAAGTGCGAAAATGAAAGATTTGCTATTGACTGCCAAACAAAATATCAATAGATGGTGTAGGAAACTGGAATTTTGTTGCAGTTGTCCCCACACTTTTTGCCCCCTTTAGAACTACTAGATGCTGGTTTTTGACTCGGACAGTGCACTGAGGCCTCTTAACCAGACCTCAGTGCCAGTGCCCCTGTCCCTAAAACAAGTAAAGTCTAACTGTAACCCAGTTGGCATGGACATTAGCACCCCTGCAAGTCCCTAGTAAATTATACCCCTGGTACGTAGGGCCTGGGTACTAAAGAGGGCCTTAGGGGCTGCAGCATGTCTTATACCATCCAAAGAGACCCACACACAAATTGAATGTAGGCTGCCATTGCAGACTGCGTGCCATGGTGCAAACCATGAGTGAGAACACAACATGGCACACTCACTGTGTGCCATGCCAAAGTCGCAGCATGTAATATATGTAATTCACCCCTACAGCAGGCCTTTTAGCCCAAAGGCAGGGTGCATTAATATACATGTGAGAACATATCTGCATCAGCGGATATGCCACTGTGCGGTCTAGTTCAATTACTAGATGGTACCAGTGAACAGGGAAGCCATCTTAAGGATATGTACTGGCACTGGTCATTACGAGTTCCCCAGCTACATGATAGCTTCACTCAAAATACTGGTGTTTCGTATCAAACACCTTGTCTTAATATATCTGTACTGATGCCAGTACTAAATTTATTATGACATGCACCCAGAGGGCACCATAAAGGTGCCCCCTGAAACCTTTATCGTCTTCTAGTGTACTGACTGACTGAATCCTTTCAGCCTGCAACCATTGATGCGTTTCTGACACCCTGCAGGTGAGAGTCCAAGCTCTCAGGAGGTCAGGAACAATGCCTGCGCTGGCAGGAGGTATTATCACCTCCTCCAGCAGGACGGCTAGTGATTAAGCAGACCAAGGCCAAGGGCTTCAAAGCCCCTTCTGTCCTTGCTATGTGGCCCCAGCTTCCCCCACACCTAGGAGATGCCCCCCTCCCCCTGAAGCCCATTTAGCACCAGGACAGGCAGGAAATTAGCTATGCAAGGAAGCGTGGTGTACTACCAGGCCAGTCACATCCCTAAGGTTTGCTGCCTGATGGGCCCCACAAAAGAAGATTCAACCATCTTGATTTTGGTGGAATTAGGAACTCTGGGACAGGGTAATGCCCATTCCTCACAGGAAGTGGTCATATAGGGGGTGTAGTGACCGCAATGGTAAGTAGCCCATTGGCTACTACCCTTCACTCCCCTTAAAGCCCCTAAATTGAGTATTTAGGTGCCCCCCTGACACCAGGCACTCCGATTCCCCTGACACAAGAAGGAGAAACAAGAAGAGCTGAAGAAGTGAGAACTGCAGACTACTTGTGGACTTTGGCACCAAACCCTGCCTGTCTGCTGCTGTCCCAACAACTGTGAAAACCCGACTCGTCCCGCAGCTGTGCATCCCCCAAAAGCCTTGGAGGGCCTCCAGCACTTTGCCAAGCCGTCGGCATCTCCCTTGAAGTGGAGGAGTCACTTCCCTGCAACCTTCAGGCACCGACCACAACATCCGGTTGACCGTTCTGCTAGCCACCGGGTTCATCATTGTAGCAGCCACCCAGGAGGAGGTCACTGTGCTCTAGGAGGTCAAATACATCACCCGCCCAAGTGTGAAGACGCCAGAACCAACCGGAGCTGCGCTGCACCAATACCCGGGGTACCAATCCCTTTCAGCAACCAAAGCTTGTTTGAGTTCAATCCGGACACCAATGATGCAAAGACTGACCTGCCGACGAGGGACATCAACTTTGCAGAGGCCAGCACCAAGAACGGCCCCAGCTATCCTGTTTTGTCTCCCTTTTCAGGTGTAACAAAGATCCATGGGTGCCTTTGACGCACAGGCACCAGCCAACCAAAGCCCTCGGCACCCAAACTCCCTGGCCCGGGGCCACGACAAACGACTGTTCTCCCCTACTCCCAGGACCCCCATGAACTGAGCCCCTCGTTAGGAGCTCCCAGAGTTGTCCCTCTGCAGCCTGTTGTTAGGTGTCCCCCCTCTTTTTCTATGGTGTAGCGCGCAAGGCTACCAACCGGTCCAGCACTTGTACACTCAATGGCAGGTAAATTCAAACTGCTCGTGGTACTTTGGACCGTGGCCCCCTAGCAACTCAAGTCCTAAAGGAGACCCCCGAGATTAGCTTGCAAATACCAGTATGCAGTATATGTTTCATCATCATCATCATCAAACTTTATTTCGGTCATCAGACCATAAAAGTACAAAGAGCATATATACATTTTTACCAAGTTTAAAAATGTGCATAAATTCCTATAAAAAAAATGCTATACAATCAATTTAAATATAACCATGAAAGAACTATACAGGTTAAAACTTCACAGTTGATTTATAAGTTAAAAGAATTCTCAAACACTTGGGACCTGTCATCACGTCTTTAAGATCTATTCAATTATCTACTCATCACATGCACATTTAGGTTCCCTGGAAATAAGCCCTACAAGGTTCACACTATTCAACATAGTGGGCAAACTATAGAATTAACTTGGGACTTTCTTCTTATTCTCCATATTTGGCCCAAGAATTTTGCAAGCGCACAAACAAATTGGGGTCTCGCATCAGTTTTTAGAATGCGTAAAGCTACACCATATTCTCTAGTTCTCAACTGCTTACAAATAGGAGTTATCCACCTTCTTCTAGGGCCGGAGTATGCTTTGCAGCCAAAAAGGACATGAACCATGGATTCAGTGGGAGCAGGGCAACAGGGACAAGCCTTGCTCTGGGCTGTGTTACACAGCCATGAGTTTGTAAAAGAATTCAAGGGGAGGGAACCGTGCCTAAATTGGATATAAAGCTTTCTATCTATAGGTGACGTTATAATATCATGATAGCCTTCCAAATAGCACTGCGATTTAAAATTAACAAATTCCTCTGTTAATCTGCCCAGTTTGCTATCCTTAGTCTCGCTCTGGGCTACCCAATCCCAATACATAACTCTAACTTGCTTCTTAGTAGGTGGTTCTAAAAGATTGGTGCTACCCCACTGTCCCTTTACCCCAATGCTGTTGAGTAGGCTTTTAACATCTCCGATCCAACCTATCTTGTTGAATCTGTCTAAGGTGCAAACTTCGTCAAAGGCCAAGGCATACGAGGACAATTCAGGAGTCGTAACCAATCTCTGCCAAAAGAGAAGAGGGCGAAGGTTTGCTAGATACTTGATGGACTTGACACCCAAGTCCAGTTTGAGGGGATATAATGGTGCACTTTGGGGGAGTGATACTAAGTTCCGTAGGAACTTGTTCTCCGTTGTTGTCCGATCAATTAGTCTTCCATGGCCCCATAACTCGGCCCCACAGAAGGCACAGCTCACTGCCTTACTTTTATAAATCTCTATGGCTGTATATGTTTCATTCGCCATAGGAAAGCAACACCGAGTAAAAACACATTTGTGTGACTTTTTTACTTAATTGCAAAAATGAATAAACTGAGAAGTACTTACCCAATTACGAAGTTCTTGGTGTTAAAATAAATATAAAAATACCCGTTATTTTTTTTAATTGGTCTCGAATTTCTTCTCGAGTGTGTGCCCCATTTATTGACTCTGTGTGTTCAACAAATGCTTAACACTACCCTCTGATAAGCCTAAACTGCTGGCCCACAGTACCACAAAAGAGAGCATTTGGGATTATCAATTTAAGCCTTGTAAGCCAAAAAGGGTTGTTTGCACTTTCTACAAAGTATACCTCGTTTTGGTATACTACATAAAATGTCAGCTTCATACAGATGGGAATTAAAAACATTTGTTATGCATGATACGCTCTTGTACTACCGTTAAAAAAATACTCTCCAATCGTCCTGCCATCATCATGTAAAGATTCCACAGATTCCTCAGAGAAGGAGAAGGAGTACAGGAAGGAGAAGAGAAAGGAGATTAATTAAGCAGGGAAATAGGGAACCCAGTCTAGCAGTATAAATTCCATAAGCAAATCAAGTACAAGGAAAGTAACAGTAAAGAAATACAGAAGTGAAAAGTATGGAACTGAATTAAGGGACATAATATCTCAACCAGACTAGACTGTTTCCTTCTGAAAAGATTCTACAGGTTATTCTGATAGAAGTAAGGGAAATGAAAGCAGTGCAATGTGATAACAGTCTGGTAAAATTGTTGCTAAGCAAAAAGGTGGACTTATTGGATGGCATGATGAAAGGTTTTTGAGAAGGTCTAACTTGTGTGGAAAACTGGGTTACAATTTTGGCAGAGCTATCTGAAAAACAGAGCTATATATGGCAATCACATGAAAAGCATACATATACTGGGAATACCGGAAGACAGTGAGGTACCAATAGGATGAGGAAGTGTGGAGGACTATTCCATTAAGTGGTGAGCACACTTGCTATTAAAAATTCGTCCTGCAGGGAAAGTTGGAATGTGCTCATACCAATCTATCAATAGCTAGAGTTCACAGAGTCCTCTTTGATCACCCCTTCTCTCAAAAATCCTCAGGATACCCATGAACCATAGTTGTCTATTTTTAAAAACTTTTTGACAAAAAAGACAAGATACTCAAAATTGCCCAAGAGAAGCAACAAATTACTATATCTATGAGATTCTCCTTTGTTGTCTTTCTGGGACCATCCTTCAAGACCCCCAATAAGCCAAATACAGCTGAAGGGACTCATACAGGAATTTAAATTGAAGACCACCCATGTGAAACCAGTTTCAGTATAAACATTAAATAAGAACTGGAGAGGAGAACTCTACATATTTTCAGAACTTGATGAGGTGCAAGAAATTTAGAAGAACATTAGTACTAAGCCAACTACACAATTACAACATACTGGCTATCCATCCAGACCTGATTAAATATGAATGTGGTGGTTTTCACCAGAGAGGCAGATTTCCAGTGAAGGGACAGGAATCTAAAGAAGAAGGCTAAGGTTATTGAAGCAGAGCTGAGGAATCTGAGGGACATGGATAAATATGGGAGAGAAGCCCTGCTTGCAAAGAAAGTGGGGATATGCGGCGGCATAAACCCAGTGGCTGGATGTATGAGATGCCATACAGGAAGACTGGAGGGTGGAGTTGGTGTGATCTAGACAGATAAAGCCCATTCTCCAAGAGAGGGCAAAGACGGGGAGAGGGCGGGAGCATGGGCAGGTAAGAGGGGGTGGGGGTGGGGGTGTAGAGGTGGATGAAAGAGAAAGTCCTTATGACCAGGAAGAATGTAAGAAATAATTTGAGTGGGATTTTTAAGGTACTTTCTTGTAATATTTAATGGGGCAAATAATGTATGGAAATGTCAAGCTCCAGTAGCATACCTGAAGAAAAGGCAGATTTCTTTTTGCTTAAATAAATACAAGGCGCACCTTCCTAGCGGAGGGAGTACAGAAAGCACTGGGCGACTGTCTCTGGGCAAAGGATAGGAGTTTATCAAATGCCACAGCAACTAGTAGAGGAGTCACTGTAATAAATCTAGCACAAAAGGAGGCCTGAGTAACTGGGTACAAACAAGTCTAATATAGAAGGATATTCCATTATCAGATTATTGAGAAATAGTAAATGGCAGCTATATCTACATTTTATGCACCATTCCCTGATGACCCGGTTGCCCTCAAAGAATTTGCACATGCACTGTCTAATTATCTAAGCTCTGTTATCATAGTAGGAGACTTCAATTTAGCTTTGATGTGGGAAGAAAAGCAAGGGACAGCTAGGCAAAAGAACAAGAACTCCATGTCATGTAAATCTAAGTTTCATCAATGCTTATTGGAGCTTATTAGAAGACTACACTTAACTGACAAATGGAGAAGTCTGAATCCTGGGGAAGTTAGATTATACATATTGTACTGCTTGGTACACCAGTAGATCATGACTCAGCTACTTTCTTATTTCTATAGGTTTGTAGAAGGGGCAGACTAACTTCAAGCCGATGGTGTTCTCTGACCACACTATCATTACATGAAATACCTCTGACACATCTGAGCATGAGATTGGTTATTGAAGAAAAAGACTGGAATAGGCTAAGTGCTTCTGTACTGTCAGACGTATAAATTAAAATCAAATGCATCTCATATGCAACAGAATACTTTCAAGTGAATTTAGGAGAGGCAGAGACTTCGACAGTTTTGGAGGAGTCTAAAGCGGTCATTGGAGGGATTGTAATTTTGCAACAAACCAGAGTGAGCAAGTGGCAAGTGCAAAAACAGAACAGCTACAATCTTTAGTGGTTAATTATAATATGATAACATAACAGCTTCAAAGGTCCTAGAGATACAATTATCTAGTCAACCAAAGAACATTCAAGCAAACAAAAAAAACCATCAGTATAGCTGTAAGACAGCTAGCGCGGTTAACATGATCAAAGATCCAGCACCCCAGGTTATATAAGACAATAGGGATATTGGTCAAGTGTTTGAGGAGTTTTATCAAATGTCTATAAAGAAGATCAGTAGACCTGGCAGGATACACAATGAGCATTTTTGAGAGCACTGAATCTCTCTAAACTGAGTAAGAGATGCCTTACTGGAAAACATACCATTGGTAAAACCATGGGACAATAAAGAAAGGATAGGGGCTGAAAAGTAACAGGCTAATGAGGCAGTTGGTCCCGGTCTTTGCTATGCTATTCAATTATATTAGGGGGACAAATACCATTTAAATTTAAAAGGGAAATCTTGACAATTTTTTAAAGCCTTGAAAAGAACCTTTGACATGTGGCGCCTGTTGCCATAGCATACTTCTTGTTACTGATAATACATGTGCTGATAAAGACACTAACAGGCCATATGGGAAGGGTGGTCAGAGGTTTGATTCAGGAAGATCCTGGACGAATATTGGCAGCTAAAACTCCCTATTTGATAAAAGTACTGAAGTTGGCAACAACTAAAAACAGGCCTACAGAAACCATTTTTCTCAACTCTGAGAAGGTATTTGATCTGGTCAACTGTGGATTATGATGGAGAACTTTGGTATACTGGTCTAGTTTGTCAGATCAATAAACAGACTGTATATAAGGTCTGTTGAGGCTCTACATGTGATTAGTGAAAGCTCTGAGGAGATAAATATTACCAGAGGCACTCGCCAGCACTCTTTTGCTTCTCCTATTTACTATGTTTAGTGAACTTTTGGCAGCTTTGATGTAAAGGAGAAGAGACATCCTATGTTATATGGTGAGCCCTGGAGCAGCCAAAATTAAGCTTTAAGAAGATGACAAAGTAGTTATACTTGACCACGCCACAGACTAATTCGGAGAAAGCAATGGATGCTATACCCAATTTAGGTGGAGTGTCAACATAAATAACAAGTTACTTATCTTTGGTAACGCTCTTTCGGGTGGATAATCTAGCTAACAGCAGAATCCTCACCTTTAGAATACTCCCAGACACCATAGTCGATACAGCTAACTTTTTTCAGCAGTGTTCCCATGTGCCGCTATGTGTTGCCTTATTTATTACTCCACGGTCACTTGTACCGTAACAGTAGTGATGGAGAGAATTCACACTTAAGCACCAATCCTGCACATTGACATCTGTTTCTTAAACTTTGTCATTATAAATTCTCAGACATGAAGCACTGCTGGAGACAGTGTACCAAATCTAACTCGAGAGCTTATTATGACAGTGGGAAATTGTGGTACATCTGGTCTATAGGACAAGAATGATGCACAAAGCTAGGAGCCCAAGAAGCTAAAGAACGATCCTCACCAGGTTGCAAGATTGTGCCCAAAACATTAGGTTCATAGCCTGAATGTCCCAGACTCACAGCAGCAGTGAAAAGGACTTTAATATGTCCAAGATCGAACGTGTGAAGGGAATCCTCTGCACGGGGCTGAGGTGGGACTTCAGCTCATTGACTGAAAAGCTCACAGATGTCAGAACCTCAGCTGGCACCCAAAGGTGGTCTAAGACTGATTGTGAGAACCTTGTCATGAGAAGCCATTCATCGAGGTACATTAATAAATGTATTCCCGACCTCTGAGGATGGGCTGTAACCACTGTCATCACTTTTGTGAACACCTGAAAATACATGTCCTGTAAGTCTAGTGACACCATCTAGTCTTCTGGGCCAAAAGCAGAGAGGATCTGAGCCAGACTGACTATTTTTGAACGTGTCCTTTCTCAGAAAGGTATTCAATGATCTGACATCCAGAATAAGCCTGAGACCTCCGTCCTTCTTTGGAGCAAGAAAGTAGCGTAAACAGAACCCCTTGCCTCTTTCCAAATTAGGCACTATTACAATGGCACCTTTAGCCTGCTGAAGATTGACGTATTGCATCAATATTCTGGAGAGGTCTGTTCTAAAAGTAACACTTGGGTGTGGGGGTGAAAAATAGGGTGTAGCCTGTTTGCACAATTAGCAAGACCTATCTGTCTGATGTAATGGACCTCCAGCTGGAGTGAAAATGTCGCACCCTACTAGCTGTGAGCGTGTGGGGGCAAATCAAAGCAGAATCAGAATGGCAGCTGCTGCAGCAGGGGAGGAGGAGTTGGAAGACTGCAGTCTCTGCTGTGAACGGCCAAATTACTGGACTTGCTGCTGTGCACAGGTTGGGAAGGCTGACACTGTCAGTAGGCTAGGCCTCTTGAATACCCCTTGAATTTCCTGTAGTTGGTGGAACTACCTGGCAGGAGTTTTAATTCAAAACACAGTATAGTAGCACAACTGTCTTTATATCATATCAGCACCAAATCAGCTTTGGACCCAAAGGGCATACTTAAAAGGGGCACTTGGACATCTCCTGAGAACCAGGATGACAGCATCCAGATGCGCCATCTAAGCACAAAACTGGTGCCAATACCTCTGCCTATACAATTTATGGTATCCACACCAGCACGCAATACATGCACGCAACATTGAAGCAACTTTGGATGTCAGGTCCATTCTGTACTGTTTGGGTCAATGAGGTCATAAGGTCTACCGGGACAGGCAGACACACTTCTCACTGGCCATGTCCCATAAAGACTGGCAACGCACAATGCAATCAAAGTTAGTAGGGCTGCAGTAATGAACACCATCACTGAGGTTAGCGCCAGTACTGTTCCGCCTGAGCCTAAACGATGTCTCCTGAACATCTGGGAACCAACAGACATGAATCACACAGCCCAAGCCTGGGCAACCCTTGGTATGACGATAGCAAAGCGAAATGTGGCCAAACATTGGGGGGCGGCTGTTACCCCACTCCTTGAAGACTAGTGTAAAGATACGGATATAGCCATGGCGGCCGAAAAAGCCACGTATGTTCACAGAGGATGCCCTAAAAAATGGGAGAGAATGTGGGGTAAATGGAATAACTTTAGAGGAGGTATCTGCGCCCCTCCGACACTGGGTCCGGTCTCAGACGATGATGAGTAATAAAGCAGTTGTTTATTCCGTATAAGTTATGCAATGTATGCCAGATGTACGATGTACTTACGTTACAGACGGAATGTGATGTAAACTGTAATCATATGAACGTGTCAAGCAGTAAATATCAATGTTGCAAGTCTTATATTTAATAAAAATGTTTTTTTTTTAAATTAAAAGTTAGTAGGGCTATGAAAATTAGGGTCACAGAGGCTGGTCTATGTTGCCCGACGCCTCTACCCCACCCTACCCCGGACATGGTTGATAACAAGTGACTTTAAGGGTATCTGTAAGATTTACTGAAAGAAAACAGTGGCTCAGAATGAGGTTGGGTGTGGTTGAAGAGTTTCAGTTAACAAATTAGCCTTAGCTTCAATTGAAAGTCATTGTAAGTCAGCCCTTCAGCAGCCTTCACACCACCAATAAATAAAGGTACTTTCTTCCGCTGGTGGCCTAGTTGGCAAGTCTAGCTCTATCTCTTGGGATGAATCTAGCTCACTGGCATTTTGCATGCCTGTATTTAGTCCCTCATCTGTACAGTAAGAGGGGGAGCAGGTTGCCCACCTCCTCATCATTCTAATTAGTGTAATGGGGAACATTAAGCATGCCTTAAACCAAATCTGAATCAGAGCTGAACAATGCCTCTAGCCTTTCGTAGTACTGGCGCTGTGGAAGACGCTGAGGTTTGGAGTTTGGTAGCATAATGACTGGCTGCACTTTTTTAATCTCATCTCACCAAGCCTGTGTTGTGCTGTCCAATAACGGTTTGGGGTCAGAAATCAGCATCTGCATTGGGTCCATGACCAGTGGAGTTGGCAATGTGCAGGCACAGAAGGAACTAGCGTGGACCTGAGAGCTGGAGTAGAAGTTGAGGACAGTGTCGATACAAGACTGTGAATGGGTCCCACAGGGTGAGTCAGTGTCAGAGGAGGGCCAAAAATGAGAAGTCCAACGGAACCCCCTGAGGATGTGGGGTCCAAATAGAGCCGGTAGCATCTGAAAAATGTGCAACATGGCCTATTGGAATGTTTGAAGGGCACCATTTGCTGCGAAGTCAACAATAATCCATCAAATTCAGGGCACAAGAGGATCGGGTCAGAGACTGAAGACAGTGTGGCACAGGTATTTATCTTTTGAGTGAAGCACTTGAAACTTATCTCCAGAGTTCAAATGTCAAGATGGGTCCAAGTCCTCCTTGGCTTTCTTGTGTTTATGGTGCATTTTCAACTTCGACTTAATGGTAGACTTCGAGCAAGAATGGGACTTCACAGAGCACAGCCATCTCAGCCGGTAAGGTGATGGGTTCAGACCATAAAACCTGTCCTGATTTTTCGCTTTTTGATTACCTGGTTTTTAAACTTCTAACTGTGGGTGAGCCTCACAACTGGTGACTCACCCACGGTAAGCTCAAAGTAAATGAACTGCGCAGTTTACCACCGGTGTCCACCTTAAGATAAGGCTGCTGTGACACAACAAGGGTAAGGGGCACCTGGCTGGTTACACGTAAACATGTGTGCACACGTGTGAGGGCTGCGTGTGAGACTCCTGTTGTGCATAGCCAAGGAACTGCGCACAGGCAGCCTGGCGCAGACATGACTCTCTTGGATTGGATATTGGCCTGGGGTAGGCTTCAAAATTAGTGTACACTCCTAGGGAAAGGCAGAGTGATTTACTGTCTTGTCTGTAGTGACACTCCATTAGATTCCTATGGGGGAGACTGCCTTACAGTGCAGTTTTGCTTCCCTTTGGCCTAGAGAGACCAGTGATGTATCAAACCGGTGTGGAATGTGTATGACAAACGGAAATATGAGAGTTCCAAGAAGATATCTGTACAGCTTATGGGCATTCAGGATTGCCACATTTCCCTAGCTCAGCTCAGGATCAGAGCCCAGCATTTTGTCATTCTGCGGTGCCAAGTTAATTACATTTCTCTCCAGCAGCAGGAACAAAGGTCTCCCCACACAAAGGGAGCTATTAACAGTGCTCCACTCAGCTCCTGAGGAGGAAAGGGATGGAGATGAAGGATCTGGATCAATCAATAAGCTGTCACATTTTACCAGGGATGGGCCAGCCCAAGTCAAACAAAGGATGGAGCCCAGACCTCTGGAGCCAACACAGGAGGGGGATCCCCTATGAAGATTTGGTGGGAAAGGCCCTGGCAGTGATATCAGCGAGGGGTGGAGCTGAGGCCCCCAAATGAGATCGGACTAGTGACTCCTGAGTGACGCCATTTTGAACTATCCCTGCATACTGTGCAGGAGGTTAGGGACAGGGGCGGAGGGGTGATGTGGTGCCCCAGGATAGGTGCCTAGTTTTTAGAACTTTCAGCCCCCACTTGGAAGGTCTTGCGCAAGGGGGAGCGCTCACTCTTGGATGTGTTTTCCTGCTGGGACTAGAGGCAGCAGCCATGGACAACTGGAAGAAAAAACCTCCTGATGCCAATCTGGACTAAGGAGACGGACAACAGTTTGCCCCCAGGAACAGTCAGGTTCTTTTCAGGACCAGTGAATCTAGTCTCCTTAGACTCCCTGAGGACTAGTTGGGGGAAGAACTGGATTTCTGAGCCAAGGAGGAGAGAAGTGCCAGAGGAGACCAAGGAGAAAGACTGGCACAAGGAGCTAGTGAACCCAGCTCCCTGCAACATTTGCCACCTTGGAGGCCAGGAGGCCTGAGGAGAGTACCCCAGGTGGCTAGGGCTTGTCGGTAGGAGCAAAATGAGCCCAAAAGCATGTCATACGGCCCAACAGGGGGCAATATATCAGCCATAGAAAGATCTGACTTTGACCCGCGCCCCTAGCATGGCCCATAGGGCGTGGGTCTCCGCTGCCAGAGTGCCTCATGCTCCTTGGGTGTGCCAGGGACCGGGGGTCGCCGCAAAGAATCATCCCCACTTTTTGAACTCTAGGAGGGGGCATGCGTTGGACCCCTTCCCCAGAGCCAAGAGGGCCCAGGGACCTCAACCTCTAGGCTGCATTTCATTAATGGGGCCCAGGGACCCCAAATCCAGGCCCCTCACCACCAAGAGGAAGGTGGTACGGACCAGGGATGCCACTCCTGGGCCGGCACTAGGCAGGTGCACGGAGGGGGCGGCACCACAGCCCCCGAGCCTCTCCCCCCACCCCCGGTAGTGGTAGGCCTGCCTCACTCCCTATGCCAGTGTCCGGGATAGGGAGCAGGCGGCCACCATGAGACACGGCACCCTGCCCACAGGAGCAGGCAGGGAAGGATAGACTGTCGGCTCCCGCAGCCGAACGCAGAGGTGTGGGTTGCCCAGGGAGCTGGCGGAATAGCCAGTTGTGGGCTACTTGGGTTGTCCCAAACATTAAAAAGGCACGCAAAGTGGGACCAGCCACCCCATCAACTAAAGAAACAAAAAGAAAAAAGCGAGGCCGCGCAGCACAGCAACAACAAGCGGCCGGAGCTGTTCATAAAACATTCACGAGCTCCACAAAGGAGCACCTCATAATGCCCTTTGGGGCAAATTTGGCAGCAAAGAAAGTGAAATGTGGTGGCCCCAGGATGACAGGGGCACCACCAGCGTACCAAAGAAAGCGAGGGAGGCTGCAGGAGTGCAGCAGCGCCCCCAAAGGAATTTTATTTAAAAACTGCTGACCCCAAGTTTGTTGAGTCTGGAAAAATCTAATCAACCCAGGAATTCTTTTGATTGTTTCAACACTCCCTGGGTTGGAGCGTCAGCTCAACAGCTCAAAGTGCAGTACAGTGCATACTAGGGCTACCTGAGAGACCTTTACTGGCTACCTATCAACAAGAGACTTACCTTCAAGCTCCTCTTGCACGCCTACAAAGCCCTTCACAACGCCAGACCTGCATACCTCAATCACCGCCTCTCCTGCTACACTCCCACCAGACATCTCCGCTCCGCTCATCCGGCCAACATCCCACGGCTCCGCAAGTCCACGGCCGGAGGAAGATACTTCTCCTACCTCGCTGCGAAGACCTGGAACTCCTGCCTTTGCACCTCAGGCAATCACCATCGCTGCCTCAATTCAGGAAGGACCTCAAGACCGGGCTCTTTGCTGAACCGCAGATTCCCCCTTTTAAGACCCTCATGGGTGAGTAGTCACACTTTATAAGAAACCTGATTGATTAACTAGGGGCTGAGTTTATGGCTGCATGCTCTGTGGCCTAAAGATTGTCAAGAAAGACACAGAGACATGGGTATTGAAAATATTTTATTTAAAAGTATTATCCATTTTCTGATGCAATACTTTATTAAAAGAGGTCAACAATCCTTTACTTGAAGGGTTGTTAATGTTGACAGTAATTTATATTCCCAAGAGGCCGCAATGTTTTATTAATCATGACATGAGCACCTAAATGCAAAGCCTGGTAACATAAGGGCAGAAGGGGATGTCTTGCTTCATTGTTGATAATGCAGGGATGTCATGCCTTATTACTGGCAATGTGGGCACAGGATTGCAATGCTTGACTACTCTTGATAAATGCAGAGGGATTATGGTTACTGAAGTCAGTGAAGGGATGAAGTATTACCATAACAAGTGATTTTAATCTTGAAATGGGACAACACTGACCTAATGTAAATTGACACCCTAATATATGGTTATGTGCTGTATTGTACGTGAAGGGAGTGTAATGTGAATTTGGAGGTCATGACCCCTTAGGGGTCAAATGTAATATCGGCAAGTATTTCCACCAGCCTTATATTTGTAACTTACTGCATAGTGAGTATTTAGGAAGAAGAGAGAGAGGGGGGGGTGGGGGGTTTGTAACTTACTGCATAGTATTTAGGAAGAAGAGAGTTTGTGTGTAAAATAAATGTACTTTTCCTTTTTCTGAAGAAAAAGCACTGACTGGACAATCATTTATTGAGTGTTGTTATTGCGTGCTAATAAACAGTGATTACTAGCCCACACCACCTCCCTTGAGTAGGCCTTGGACTGCTCTGCTCCGCTACCCTAAGAAAGTGAAGCACGACAATGGGGTGTTTGGTTCCCAGCGGAAGGTGAATTTGGACCCATTACTTGTGCAGGCCATACAACTAATGGTCTGTTTCATCACACAGCCGAGATCGTGAAGACTTGGATAAGAACTAGTGCTTCGAAAACAACCTCTTCTTCTGCTTGGTAATGTAGAGCCAAATTTGCCTATTACTCTCGGATCACCTTGAGGTGCACAAAGGCACATCAGGTTGATTCAGTCATTATGAGGGGGGAACTTCCCAAGCAAACTGTCAAAACGATTTTTGAGGTTCAACAGAAGACTGACAAAGTCGGGAGCAGAGTTCCGGATCCGATTTGAAGGGCACGGAAAGAAATTAACTGACATCAGTGGGCAGGGGTGGGGCTTCTATGGGCCTCTGCTCTGTCACTTCTGGGGCAGTACAAAAGTCAGAGTATACCTATATGGTGCAACTTACTGGCGTGCAGGAGCACTGCTGTAAAGTTACCAAGGTCCAGTCTGGTATCAGGGAGCATTCTAAAAGTGATGAATTTGCGTTTAAAAGTATCCATTTAGTCAAAACTTCAAAAACAGATGGCTGTTAGTACAAGCTAAATAATGATTTACTTAACAGTAACTCCAGTTTTCCAACGTTGGTATTCTTTATAGAAGTTCAAAAATTAATTTTCCCTTTGGAGATGCTTCACATGATACACCCACACTTAATAGCTATACAGACTCGCCATCCTTCATACTTTGTCCAATTAAGGCTCCACTCAGGATATTAAGGCACTTATACACGTATTTAATTAATAGTTCCAAAAATATTACAATAGAAATAAACAATTGTAAACACATTTAAAAATACATAAAAAATCTTTAAAAA
This sequence comes from Calotriton arnoldi, assembly GCA_963921515.1. Lineage (NCBI taxonomy): Eukaryota > Metazoa > Chordata > Amphibia > Caudata > Salamandridae > Calotriton > Calotriton arnoldi. The sequence continues at coordinate 2,360,884 of CAWUFW010000593.1, read as the reverse complement.
CAATATGAATCACAATGATACAAATTCGTTATATTACCAACTTCCTGGAAAGGAAATGCAATAAGACAGTGACATTTGTCTTGTAGGTGTTAATTTGAATTGATAGACAGCACCCTGCAGGGAAATTAATTTCCTGTCTTTGTATTACTGCTGACTTCAGCCAAATTTAACAAAAAAATCCAGAGTCGACGCGTTTCAGTGGAACAACCACAATCAAGCCACCTTCTTCAGGACACAAATTTTGATTTAATCCTCTCCTTTTCGTTATGTATTATAACACATTAATTGATTCTTTCAACACCTAATGTGGAGAAAACAAAAGTAGGTATACATATATCTAAAAAATTATTTTTTTTTAAAACATATTTTCACCTATTCCTATCTCTACACATATTTAGTTTTCAAGGGGAAATTATACATTTATAGCTCTTATACAACATATCCGATCATTTCCCCACTATACACACACATTATAAGTGCTCAAAACATCCCTACTAGGAGTGCGATTAGGTTTGCCACACCATCCAAGTCCATAGTTTTACAATAATAACCCAATCATTCTCTCATAACCTTACGCCCAATAGCAAACGCAACCGCAACTCACCGGTGCAAAAGCACTCAGTTGGATGCTGCTTCAGTAAAGATTAGATGGTTCATACATGATTCAATTTTTTTTTAACGTAGAAACAGAAACATCGTTCTCATGAGTTGTATTGAATTTTCACATGACCAGGCTGTCTATATTCCTAAGGTTTACATTTCTTTTACCTGTGTGAATTCACTGTTGTCATTACATGGGGTTTTCCAATATTCATTCAAGAGTCCTTTTCTAGTCAAGTCACAAACTGTATATGGGGAAACTCTATTTAATGTTAGGAAAACCATTATTTCCTACTCCCTATTCATCCATCCCATATTACTTCTGTTTTTCATGAGTTATTACATTTATTTCAGGGAAGGGATTCTATTTAAATTACCCACTCTCTATTAACATATAACCGTGAATTCACACAGGTAAAAGAAATGTAAACCGTAGGAATATAGACAGCCTGGTCATGTGAAAATTCAATACAACTCATGAGAACGATGTTTCTGTTTCTACTTTAGAAAAAATTGAATCATGTATGAACCATCTAAACTTTACTGAAGCAGCATCCAGCAGATTGCTTTTGCACCGGTGAATTGCGTTTGCTATTGGGCGTAAGGTTATGAGAGAATGATTGGGTTATTATTGTAAAACTATGGACTTGGATGGTGTGGAAAACCTAATGGCACTCCTAGTAGGGATGTTTTGAGCACTTATAATGTGTATGTATAGCGGGGAAATGATCAGATATGTTGTATAAGAGCTATAAATGTATAATTTCCCCTTGAAAACTAAATATGTGTAGAGATAGGAATAGGTGAAAATATGTTTTTTTTAAATAATTTTTTATATATATGCATACCTACTTTTGTTTTCTCCACATTAGGTGTTGAAAGAATCAATTGTGTTATAATACATAACGAAAAGGAGAGGATTAAATCAAAATTTGTGTCCTGAAGAAGGTGGCTTGATTGTGATTGTTCCACCGAAACGCGTCGACGCTGGATTCTTTTGTTAAATTTGGCTGAAGTCAGCAGGAATACAAAGACCGGAAATTAATTTCCCTGCAGGGTGCTGTCTATCAATTCAAATTAACAGCTACAAGACAAATGTCACTGTCTTATTGCATTTCCTTTCCAGGAAGTTGGTAATATAACGAATTTGTATCATTGTGATTCATATTGTTTTTAAAGATTTTATGTATTTTTAAATGTGTTTACAATTGTATATTTTTATTGTAATATTTTTGGAACTATTAATTAAATACGTGTATAAGTGCCTTAACATCCTGAGTGGAGCATTAATTGGACAAAGTATGATGGATGGCGAGTCTGTATAGCTATTAAGTGTGGGTGTATCATGTGAAGCATCTCCAAAGGGAAAATTAATTTTTGAACTTTTGAGTTAACTGGTGCTCGGTCCCTTTGGAATTGACGAGCCCCTCTCCTTGTTTTTCAAGGATTCTTTATAGAAACCATGCCTGATATTATTTATTCTCAGTTGCCAGAGTAGTAATTACCATTACTTTTAAAATAGTAATAAGGTGTGTTAAAACAGACACACACCCAACAACAGTTTTGTTTAGTATCACGTCCACCTCACTGAAATATTCTAAATTTCAGCCAGTAAGATTCAAGTGCTGATCTCCTTTTCACCTAGAGGTCACAATTGACCAGGTTTCTACTGCAGGTCATGCTTGAGGGAGCCCCTGGAAATAGGTCTAACCTTTGCTTCTAAAAAACTATTTCACCAGATCTGTAACCTTTTTATCATCCTCCCTGGACTACAGCTGGCCTGAACATCACCTTCACTCAACTGTGAGTTGTTGCTGGGGTCACTGCAGTGATGGCGGAGTCCATTTTAACATGGCTCGAGTGACAAACTTGGGATGTACCTGGAGATTTATAGTTATTATTCAAATGCATCAAAAAAGCAGCTGTGGGGACCAGATTGCTCTTATGAGAGTTGTTCCTCTAACAATAGCACACATTTGGGACCAATATAACTCTATGTCTAGACTGTCTGAATTGGTACCTTGACTTTCTGTGCATCACAATCAATGAGGCTATGCAACTTGCCAATTTCTGCAGGTATGGAGACACACTGAGTAAGTTCTGGCACTTCAGGAGACACATGGCTGTCCCACTCTGGAGGTTGATTGAGAGGAGGTGCTGGAACCTAAGAATCACGGCCTTGGCCATCGACAATCCCATGATCATCACCATCTCCATATTTAAATTCTGTGGAGCCATTGTCTGTGACAGCCGGACATTCAAGAGAGGTTCCATGAATAATAGGAAGGGGAAGGGTATCAATGTGCCAAGACGTTGCAGCTCTATAGGGAAAAATGGTGGAGTAGATGGCCACTTAGGAGAAATTGCAGCCAGAGCCTGACATTGAGGTGGAATACTGGCTGGTGCTGAAGAGAAAAGCTGGAAGAAGTGGCTAAGGCCAATAGTACGAAGCACCTGGAGATGGTGATAGGCAGCCAGCAACAGAAATGTTGCAGTAAATCCTAGCGAGATTTCAGAAAATCACCTGGAACCTGGACTATGGGCTGGAGTAGCAAATGTGGGTTAATCTTAGAAATGCAGCCGCCTGTCCTGAATTGGTGGCTATGGCTAAAGTAAGCATCATCAGAATCAAGTCCTGATGTTCCCATGCCACCAAACAATCACAGTGACTTTCATCATCATCATCCGAATAGACACAGAATAGCTCCTATTACTCCACTGCCTCATTACTAGCATCATCATCACTGTATTCCTTGACTACTTGGCTATCCAACAGCTGGAGGTTTCAGAGTGATGCGGGTTAAGTGAGACTAACAGCAGTAGAGCAACAATCCTCACTAGAGGAATTGCAGGCATCAGCGTGGTAAAAGATGTAGGTGTCAACTAACATACCATTCACAAAGCGGTTGTGGACAGGTCAGCCATTGTTGTGGACATCAAGAATGAGGTTATTAGGAGGTGCAATCATCATGGCTATCAGCTGGCGGAGTGTCAACGGTGTTGTAGTCTCCTTGATGGGTGTCAATGACGATTTCCTCACTGCCCGATGACCCAGCAGCTGCCGATGATACAGTCTCTAAAAAAGATTTATGCACCTTCTGTGATGTGGCTGTTGACAATACAGCAGATGCAAAGATCAAAGGAAGGCATCCTATCAATGCGAGGAGTTAGGGTCCTTAAGAGCAGAACCAGAAGGTGTTACAGATGACGTCAAGAGTGTCGGAAGATGAGGCTCTAAAAAGATCACTGAAGGAAGCAGGATTAATTTGTTGTTGCCTGACCATCGAAGCAAGAGACCGAAATAAGATTCCTGACACACCCACAGCCTCCGCCCACCCCCACCCCCCACCGGGAGAGGAAGCCTTCATCACAGGAGTCATCCTTCAGCATCTTAAAGAATGAAAATCTTATATGTACTGCACTTCTTAGCAGAACATCTGTCTTAAGAAAACAGTACAGGAATTTGGTATGATCTTCAACATACACCTTTGTTGACCGTTATAACTCTCAGGTTTTGAAGAGGCTCTTATTTTTAAGGTATGCCTACCATTTCAAAAAGCAGTGTTAGACAGAGCCCAGTCGTTCAAATATGAAAACAAAATAACTCGAATTAAATCTGTAATGCCCCAGGGAAAAAAGGGAAAATTGTAGAAAAACACAACAGATAGGATCATTCACCATAGGAGCAGCACATAGTCTGAGCAGTTGCTAGTCTTGACAGCTAAGCCTTTGGGAGAGTGAAGCTCTGTGTCTATCTCATTGGCTAGAGTTCAGGTCATAAAATAATGTGGACAGACTACATATACACTACGGATCTCTCAATGTTATTTAAGGCAAATAGGTACACTGCTATGTTAACACTGGTAACAGAGGGTTCCTAGTCTAATGTCAGAGAACAATTCAAACATGTGAATCTATGCAAGACCCAATGCTTGAGAGCAGGTTTTTCTCAGGTACAAAATAAAAACCAAGGTAAATGTCTTATAATTCGTATTTTGTAAAGCGCGAATATATCACCCCTCAAGGGTTTTCAAGGCGCTGGGGGCCATCGGGAAGATTAAGTGAGCTATTGCCCAGAGTCACATGATGCTGAGCTGCCGCCAGTGATCAAACCGGGGGCCCCGCGCTCCAGAGTCAGTCGCTCGGACGCTGCGCCACACCTCTCCTCTTCAAGGATTTTAATAGAAAATATCACTGAGAGGACCAGGCCACAGTATGGCACTGTGGAAAAAATGAGAGCCATTTGTAAGTGTACTAAATCCTGTGTTAACCAGCCCCTTTAAAAGAACGTTAATTGATGAATATGGAGATCCCTTGATGGGGAATGGGATTTACGCAGGTGCGTTCACTCTGTATAGGATTAATACCAAAATATGGCACTGGACTTAAAAATGTATTATAAGTGGGGACTGATCTGGTGAGTTAGAAGTGGTCGGTGGAATTTGTTCCATGTTATCATCTCAGCTCAACTATAAGTAGCAGCCGCGTCATGAATTCAAAGTTATTGTGTAAATAGATTCTACCACAAAAAGCAGAATACCTCTTCCTCTGGCTATTTGCTCAATGCTGCAGAGGCTCATAATTATATGCACAACATTCTCTATTGCAGGCAGTGTGAAAAGCAGTTGGTGGCACAGAGCTAGGTTTTCCAAGATTTCAAAGTTAGAACGGGAAGGCTGAGGTACATTAAAAAAAATCTGAATTTCCCTTATTTTGTGGACAATGTCCGACTGTGGCACAGTCCAATCCGTTGAGAAAACAAATCAAGACTGCCTGAAATGGACACTAACTTCCGAGATCAGGTTGTTGTAGACAGCATGTAAAAGATGACATCCTTTCCATGACCAGGCATCACTGAATCTAGTGAATTGTAGGTACTGTGCTTCTCACTGAAGTATTTTTTCCAATCGTGAGATTCTATACGCAGAAACAACAGCAGGGATCCCATCCCATCAATGGAGGTATGCACCAAGCATCAAAAATGTAACAATATAAGAAGCATAACGAGGTCGCCACTGAAATGCATGCCCCCACCCACAACAAACCGTGTCACTTTAAATGCAGTGAATGAAGTGTAACCCACAATATCTGATGCCAATACATGAGATACTTGTTGTAATAAGAACAGAAGGAGGAAACACATCGGCTGTAGCAGATGGCAAGCACACTCAAAACTCGTGCGAAAAAATGCAAAGAGCAATCAAGAGTCCAAATATTCACAACCCTGCCAGGAATCCATTATTCTTTACTTACTTTTGCTCTGGCTGCTCCACATCCACAACAGGTGGGCTCTCTGATTTAGGTGGGCTCTTCGGTTTAGGTGGGCTTTCTGATGGAAGCCCAGTAGCGCGGGACATCTGAAGTCCAGTTGAGTCCGAGGTTGGTAAAGTTGACCGACCAATGCCAGGGAATCCTCTTCCAAATGAAATAAACGGTAGCCTTGGATCACCTCGACCGATGAATCTTAAAATAGAATTGCACATAAATTGAATAATTAGTTTAGCTCTCACAAAATGAATTTTACACAAGCTTATACTAGCCCACTAGATCTATAATAAACCTTTACGACTAGTTAATCAAACTGAGCTCTGCCTGGCAAAAAAAAAAAAAATCATATTCAACTTTCCAACACTCCCTGCTGCTGGGTCCTTGCTAGTTTACTAAGCATAGCATAACACTACTGAAGTACAAAATAAATGTACTATACTCGAAGGATGAGAGTCTGTACTCTTTCCTGTCACGAGAGAGATCCACTTACCCGAGTCCTCCAGCAGTCGTTCTGCCCCAGTTACCATCACCAGCAGATAATGGTTCAGTTTGTGGCACGGCAGGCTTGATCTGAGTGGTCAGGCTTTCAGTAGCCCCAGAAACGCCACGTCCAAATACACCCCGACCTAAACAAGAAAGATTTCAACAAGAATTTGGAAAGCAGTTCAAACAGAAAAACGTCACTGTATCAATACACTTGAAAAAACATAACTGCAAGGGAGAAGAGGGAAAAATAAAGAGCTGCTCAACCACTGCCTCCAATAAAACTCAATAAACAGAGCTTTTGAAACATATCGGGGATGATTACAAGTTAGCACCTGAAAGTAGAAAGGTGCCTAGAATTAACGGAGATCTAGGATCCCTTTTCCATCCCGTGAACTACTTTGCAGGTTATATTGCAGTCTATTGGCTGCGTCATATTGAGGCACATGAAAATGTACTACATTTGCACTTCCCAGTGGTTAAGCAAGCAGAAATCTCTAAACTTTTTCAAGCCCATAACACTCATCTTTGTAGCGTCATGTCTTGAAAACTATAACACAGATTTGCACCAACCCAAGCAAACACACTTCTTTGAATAAAGTTCTACTTCATGACAAGTTTGGTGCAAATCCATTCAACCAATTTTTCTGTAGCCAAGAGCAAACATCATAAGGGCGTTAAACTGGGAAATTGCCTTTATTCGACAGCTCCTTTTTTCACCCACCCAGGACAATCTGTACGAAACTTGCCAGGCCCAACATAAATCAGATGCTATCAACTAGATATAGTACTTTTGCAGTTGCCTAGAGAAGAATATGCTATTTATTACCAATTCTTAAGTTTGGGAATGTGCCACTCACGAAAGGTGAAGCGTCGAGTAGGTCATGATGCCCACCGTATATGATTTATGCCATGGTACTTTTCCTGTGTATTTGATTGTTTAAAAAGGTATTTAACCACAATCAGGATACCGGTAGCCAAATCTGTGCAGTAAGGTAAAATCACACCGAAGATGCTCAAGATTAAAGTACATCGGGAACAGTAGTTTTCACACGTAAAGTAAATATAAAAAGTAATATGTGAGGTGGTAAACAATTTTCTATGGTGTCTTTCACACTACTGTGGTAATAAACTTGGAATCTGACCTATGTACTGTAGTAATAAATGTGTGCATGTGTCCTTAATATAACAGTTATCCTAAAAAACAAGCTATTATGTAGCACAAATATTTTTTGGTCGCAAATTTATTTTTATACCGGCCAGAAATTCACAAAGGATTCGTGTTCCTAATAAACGTAAATGCATTGACTACTGCCAATTTCACTCCCACTGCAGAGAAATCAGCAACAGTAAATCCAACTCAAGGGGTGGGAAGTAGGTATTCCAGAGAGTGGTTTGCCTTGGACGTTTGGTAATGCCAAAAAAATGCACATTTGTAAACAACTACTCTCCGACTCCTTCCGCCCCGCCCCACACCTCCTCAAAATGGGCACAGATTTACTCCAACCAAGGGCGGAAGTAATAAATGAAATGAAATAATGTGTTTATATATAGCGCTCTATTGCCCGAGGTCGTCTAGGCCCCCTCGGGCAGTAGTGTGCTATATACAAACACATTTTTAGCTACTGCTCAAGGCTGGGAAGGGTAACGTATCACCTTCAGATTTGGTGGGGGTACAGCGGCTTTCACCACAGCCATAAATGTTTTTCTCTGATCAAAAAACAATACAATTTTCCATTTGCCCAAGAGAGTCCATTTTGCCTTTACGTAGAACTCCACATAGGGGATAAGATAAGATAATATTTATTTTTGCTTGATTAATTAAAATCTTTGCAAATACATAACAGAAAAATTCCCCATTATACACAAATTATTAAGCTTAAAACAACATTAAAATGATCATCAATAAAATATTCCCAGTTTGTGCGATTGGCTGTTCTGTAAGACATTACACATAAATACTTATACTTCAAATAGTGCTGAGCTGGCAATAACTACCATTGGATTACATGCCGCCTGACACAGCATAACCAAGTCCATTGTTCAAACTATTGGGCATTATTAATTTAAAAAACTAGTGCAACTATAAGAAGGTGTTAAGTTCATTTAAAAAAGCGTTTTCTTGACCTTTCGGCAATTAATAAAAAGTTCTGGTGCAATTATAAAATATTATTATTCATTTTTGATTTTTGCAAGTCCCTTCTGATGCCCTTGTACTCTTGTTTTTAACATACTTCAGATGATCGACAAATTTTTGAGTCTCTTGGATACCGTCTCAAAAAAATTTGTTAGCCGACAGTTCAGCTGAATGTCAACAGGGTTGAAGCAAAGCTTCACTGCCTGCCTGCAGGACCGGGTGCCATAATACCTGAAAAAGGGACGTAACAAGGTGCATCTTATATCCTTTAAGTTGGGACAGATACAGATTACATGAATAATGTCCTCCTTCCCGCTTCCACATAAACGGCAAGTCAGTGTACCTCCTCTTCTTTCCCATGGTGGGAGGTGGGGATTAATCGCAATTATCCCCAATCGCAGCTTTAGAAAGTTTTCCTTCGTTCTTATTTTGACTCCTGCACTCAAGTAGGATTGGGGTTTGAGCCTTACGTAATCACTAAGCACTATCCAGCCATGTGCCTTTTTAGTAAGAATTGCTTTGTCTTCTAAAACAGATAACATGGACGTTGTCTTTTTCACTGTTTTTTAAATGAAAGATGATCTGTTGATACGGCCCAGAGATCAGACAAACCCAGTAGCTCAATGGAGTCAAACAGGTAATCCCTGGCTGAGCATTTTCCTTGACGAAGTAAGGCGATCCAGAGGTGGGAGTTTAGGGATCCTGCCTCTGCACTTCGGATTTTATGCCAACTTTTTACATAAGCACTCCTTCTTTCCACCGTTTGTCTTTGGACCCCAAATTCCAGCCGTATTTGAGCGGGGGAGACATATTTTGGAAGATTGAAAATCGCTCTATAAGAATTGGCTATTACTACGTCTAGGGTTGCTGCGTCTTTACCTTTAAGAGCCTCACTCCCGTATGTTAGTGTCGGCAGCAGTTTGGCCCGCAAAACCTGTAGGAAGGGATCCAGCGTGAGGTCGGGAAGCCGTCTCTTCAATGACTTCAGTGCTAAATAAGTTGTAGTTCCCTTTCTCCGCATGGACTCTAGCTGAGGTTTAAAGGAGCTTTTATGGTCCATTAGTATTCCCAGGTATTTATAACTCGTTACCTGGTCCAAGCGTTGGCCATCTAGGAACCAACTGTTATTCTTCTTTTTATGATAGTTAACTGCCATAATTTTAGTTTTCTTGAGATTTATTTGGAGGGCGTTCCGATGTGAGAAACTACTTGTCGTATTTAGAAGATGCTGAAGACCAATGGAGTCCGACTAATCAAAACCAGGTCGTCAGCATATAGCAGGTTTGACAATAACTTGTTTCCCAATTTTGGAGCATGGGATATACAGCTGTCCAACTCCCCTGGGAGATCAGCTAAAAAGAGGTTAAAAAGAAGCGGCGCAAGGACGCACCCCTGCTTGAGGCCTTTCGAGCTCATGATTCGTTTTGAGATATGTGTCCCTGCGCCTAATTTAATCCTGATCCAGGTGTCTGTGTGTAACTGTTTAAGCCGATCCAAGAGTGAATTAGGTAAACCCCAGCTTTCAAGTTTTCTCCAGAGTTTGGCTCGGTCAACATGATCGAAGGCGGCTGTATAATCAATGAAGCAGAGGAAGAGGGGGTTTTTGATTCCTTAGCTGCGTCCATTAACAGTGTTAGGGCCAAGATGTTAGTTGATGTTCCTTGGCCACTGCAAAACCCAGTTTGATTGGTAGGAATGATGGAGTTTTCTGAGGCCCAAGAAGTTAACTCATCCAAGATTGTTCCTGCGTAGTATTTTGCATCTATGTCGATAAGGGCGATTAGTCGATAGTTGTTTGGATCGTTTCTATTGCCCTGTTTAAAAATAGGACTGATAATTGATCCTTTCCAAGATTCCGGGATGGTGGCTGTAGAATTTATGCCCTTAAAGACTGGTAATAAAGCCTTGCTCCAGAAGTCGGCATCATGTTTGTACAACATCGGTGGGATGCCATTGGGGCCAGGGGCACCCATAGCTCTACCCCTGGCTATCAGACTTTTTATCTGTTTTTCCGTGGGTGCATACCATTCCTCTTTAATGGAGGCTAATGAATCTAAATCGGCGGCCAGGAGGGTCCCCTGTTGTTTGCGGGTATTAGAACTTTCGGCCGATTGATCATTGATAGTGTGATTGTGTGTCACTTCTACCCTTTTGGGGGATTCACCATCAGTTGTCACAATACCCATTTCCTTGTTAGATTCCGCTTCCTTTTGTCTATTGTTGTTAAAGTGGGCAAAGAGGTAATCTACCCAAGCGTCCTCTGTTATATTGGAGCTTAATCCTGGATGGTTCGGTCGCTCTATTTTGTGGATCGTTTGCCAAAACTTAGCGCTGTTTTTTTGCTTGGCGTCATGCAGTAACTTGGCCCACAGTTCATCATTCTTTAATCTTATTTTCCTCCACTTCCTCCTTTTCAATAATACCTTCGTATGCCGAAGGGTCGACTGCAAGTCCAAGTTCCCTGGTGTTTTTCGCAGTTGTCTCAATGTTTGATTTATGGTGCGTTTTAGACTCTTTGATTCCGGGCTGCATTTCACTTTTGTTAGATCATCTTCCGATTGTCTTGGTTTGGTCCCTAACCTAATCGCAAATTTCCCACTGAAGGTCGTAATAAAATTTTCCCCTGCTTTTACTGTTGGGACGGCGGATTCTTTTTCTCTCTCATGTAGGATTTTGGCGGAGGCTGATAGTGCATCAATGTTGTTGAGATTGCACCTTATACGCTTTAGGTTAGAGATCTCTTCAGTTACAATGGGATTCCAAGCGTCTAGTATAACAGCCGGTCTCGCATTCAACAATACTTCTTGTGGTAGGTGATCACTATATGTGTTGTCACCTATTCTAAAAGTTGCTATTTTGTTGAACATAGCTAATGTTGTAAACGTAAAATCTAAATAAGAGGAGATTTTTGAAGAATGGAATGTGGCGACTGGTGGATTATCCTCCAAGAAGCGGCCGTTCAGTGCTCTTAAATTTAAGTGTTCTAATTCCTGTAGCAGATGTTTAGACCATTTCGTTGATTTATTAATTTTTGCTCGGCCTTGATTCGGTATCCCCCATATTGCTGTAAGTTCGTGTGCAGGGCCGTCATCTTGGCCTGACCCCAAAAGGTGTAAATTGAAATCGCCAGCAAGGATTATATGGTCGGTATCTTGCTCGCCCATAATCCTTTTTATTTCTTTTGTCAGCTCCTTTACAGCTTTTTGTTTTTGTTTGGGATGCACGTAGATGTTAATTATTATAACTTCTTGGGACATATTGTTGAACTTGAGGGTTATCATTACTGCTTGAACCTCGCTTGGTGGTGTGATTTTCGCCTCTATGGATTGTGTTTTGCCTATTGTAGTTATTGAAACTAGCATCATTAACCCCCCCGAACGACGACCAAAATTAGAGCCCTTTGTGGCCGGAACGAAATAGGAGGTGTACCCCTGGAGCTCTATGGCCTTATCTTCCCAGGTTTCCTGGAGGAGTATCATATCAAATGACTTTAAGTAGTTAACTACCTCGCGATCGTCAGTTTTGCCTGCCAGGCCATTAATGTTCCAAATACACAGTTTTATTTTCCCTTGCTCTTCAGGGGATATCTGTAAGGCGCAGCTCTCTTGTCAATTTAGGCGCTCTGTTGTTATTGTGCGAGTTATTTGCGTCCGAGTCTGTGTACCCGATGTCAAAATTGGAATTGATGGCCCAAAGCTTGTACTTGGATTTAAAACCTTTATGCAAGCAGTTAAATTACCAGGAGTTCTGCTTCTTGTCCCTCTTAATACTGAGGGGGTAATTTTATCTGGGTCGTTGATCCGAGCATTTAGGAACGGAGTAGGGTAAGGAGATTTCAATTCGGGTTCCAGCTTTATTCCCCAGAGCTTAAGCTTGCTTTCTTCTTCCTTGATTTTGTTCACGATTCCACTGGAACTCCATCTTGTCCTAGTCGCCTCAGGCCACAGACGATTATTACTTGGAAGGAATTCTATGGAGAGTAGTTCTGATGAGCTTACGTTTCCAAGACTCGGGATGGAATTTAAAAGTCGTAGTACATTCCCTCTATTTAATATGTCAACTCTTCCCCGGGATTCATATTCAGGGATGAAAGTGATGCTGACCGATTCTTCAGTAGTGCTCTCCTTCGTTCCTTGAATAGAGATTTCCTCCTGAGGATGAGGCCTTGATTGCAAAAGGTTATTCTGTCCCGCTCCTTGGTTGGCATGAGTACGGGAGATTGGCAGGAGGACAGTTAGAGACTTGGTTTTGCTAGGAGAGCCACTTTGTTTTACGGAGCCCCCCGCCGACTGTTGTGCTCGGTCTTCATTTTCAGACAGATGGACTTCATTAGAGGACGACCTTAATGTTTGTTCTTCCTTAATGTTGTAAGGTAGTTCTTGCTTTGGAGTTGCTAGCTCTTTTACTAATAGGGTTGACTCCTGTCTGTCGTCCGTTTTTGAGATATTCCATCTTGATGATCTTAAGGGTGGCCCCAAAGTGGCAGCCGTGGTTGTAGTAGGCCCTGCGATGGGGTAACCCAGCCTGCCTGCCAAGGTGGAGAAGGGTTCGGGCCCAATTTCTTCAACATCAGAGTCGGGTGCAGCCACAGTGGCGTATGGTTTGCTTGAAACACTGAGAGCGAGGGCTAGTGGCTTCTTGTTTCGTCCCTTCCTTTTTGTTTGTGACGGACTTTCCGTGGTGTGGGGATTTTTTGGCAGGACTAATTTGTGTTGGGGCCATTGTTGCTGTTGCATCGCGGCCTGTACGAGTATTGGATAAATTGGTTGATGTTGAATCCATTTTTTGGGGTTCGAATGGAGCTGTCCCTGGCTTACGCAGTCCATCTATGGAATTGGTGGACGTTGAAGCACTGCCTTTTATGTCTGATAAAAGATTTCCTAACATAGATGGTAATGTTATTAGCTTATCAATTATTGGGGCGCAGGTGCATTCAAGTTGGGCTATTTGGCTTCCATGTACCGCTTCTTGTCCCCGCTTAATTAAGCTATTGAGCTCTGATAACTTCTTGTCAATCCCTGACGTAAAGTCGGCCAAGGTCTGAAGAACCGTGAGCTGTAAATCCATTTTATGCGATTGGTATTGTAGGGCTGTAGTTGAATATTGCATTGTATTTAAGATTGCCACCCAAATAGATTCTGTGTGCATGGCATCGCTAAGGTTGCATCTTTCCAACAACGGTGTATTAGTTGTTTCAGGGGGCGTATGATTTCGAACAGATTTTAAATTATAAGAAGCAACAAGCTCCTCCCATTCCTGTGAGGTCAGGAAAGACATGTCCGGGCTTGTATAGTGAGCATCTTCATATGGAGACATCATACCACGCTCAGATGGTTTGCTGCCAAGTGGGCTATTGAAAGCTGTCGGATCTGCCAGAGCACCTGCTCGTAGTTCTTGCAGCTGTAGTGGGGAGCTGCTTTTGGCTGTGAATGGGGGACCGTTCCCAAGTGTTCTGCCGACTGACTTGAAACCAAGGAGTAGACATGAGCGTCCCTCATGTCCCCTCGTAAGTCGATTTCAATTTCCGGATTCTCCAAATCCTCTGGAATGCTTGTATTTTGTAGATCTTTCATACCTACTAGTTGGAGACTCCCAGGCCTTAGATGATTTTTGGGACTGCCTAACTTGTTGGCAGCTACCGCCTGGGTTACCACACTGTCATCCCTGTCAGCTCTTACACCCATTGTATCTTCGGAATCTCCGCCTGCCTTAGTGACGGTGGTATTTTTTAATGGAACCTGGTCACCCACCGTAAGCGTGTTCCTTGGATGATTTTTAACATGGTGGTGGAATGGGGGTTCCGGGGACGCGATAAGAGGCTGATGAGTTGATCCGTACTTCTCTGGCTGTAAAGGCGGTTGCAGCCCTTTTACGTTCTCACATTTGGAATAAATTACTGTTCCAGGATCCTTCAAGAAAGAAAATTTTGTGTAAATTTTTGGTTGGAAAGTACAGGAGTTTTTCCTTTGGAGAGCCCCGTCAATACTTATAAGATCCTTCTCCATTTGGGTACCTGGTGACGGCGTTAAGCCAGCTATTTGATGAGAAGTTATTTTTCCCGTTCTTCGCACTTCACTGGCACCTTCGCCATTGATGGAAGAGATTATGCCGGGGCAAGTACTGGTGTCGCCCTTGGCTGTGTTACTTTCTTTTCTTGTTTTGTTCGATACTGGCCCTGATCCAAGGCCACTTGAAACCTCTATGCTTATTTTTCCTTTTTTTGGTTTGGTTTTTGGTCTTAAGGGAGTCTTCCTTACTCGGCCCGACCTCATAACTGTATTAGCACCGTAGTCCAAGTCCAAGTATGCTACAACGGCACCTGGCTGTTCCAGGCGGCGTGTGGCAGATGGTAAAGGCTAGTGAAGGCTGTACTGATAGGAGTGGCCGCAATTACCAAGCCTTGATGAGATGGAAGGGGCAAGGGCAGCGGCAGGGGCAGAGTGGAGGGGGAGAAGGGGAGAGAGAGGCACAGAAGCAGGGCACGCTGGGGTCCTGTTAGCCGCACCCACGGGCTCGCCTGGTGCGCCTGGTGTGTCACTCAGCGATCACCACTTGAAAACGGCCGTGGTCGCACTCTCTCCTCCACCTACACCTCTCCACCTATCTGCATCAGCCACTCAGCAGACCCTGCCAGACCCCTGGAGGGCACGACGCTCCTTCCTCAAGCCTTCCTCAAGCCTTGGGACCACCCCGCCGCAACTCACCACTCCTCTCTCCAACGGCCTCACCAACCTCACCGCTCTCACAGCGCCTCACGTGAGTCTGAGGCAAGAAGTCCGGCGACGGGCACACGGGCCAGAGGGAAGGAAGATCACAGCTCAACGCACACCACAGCTGGGAGGACAGCAAGCCCTCTCAGCTCTGCTTCCCCGTTTCTCGCTGTTCGCGATTTCCTTGGAGTACCCCACTGCCACACTACAAGCTGGGGGGACCAGTGGGGGCCAGCGGGGGCTGCTACAAGCTGCTACTGGCTGGTTGAAGCTGGCTGGTTAAAACCTCCTGCGGCGCCACCTCGCCGCCGCTGCACCACACCACACACCGAGAGACAAGGCTGCTGCGGGCCGTTTGGAGCCACCCGCGGCACTCGCGGCACTCGCAGCTCACGGCCCGCGGCGCTCACGGCAGGCTTCCCAGCCGGGAGATAAAGCGATGGAGCCAAGCGGGGGGGGCTGTAACGGGCTGAAGGGAGTCTCCTGGCAGGCTATCGCGCTGCTGCTGCACTGCACTGCAAGCGGGAACGGGAAATCGGAAAACCAGGACTGGAGATTTTTCATCCACATAGGGGGACTACAAGCGGACATGACATTCCCAGAAATTGAGACGAATCTTGCGAAAGAAACGGGCAAGTTCTTGTTTTATCACAAAAGAGTCACCTCGGTATGAGGGAACAAAGCCCAAACCTTTATTCAACAAGGCTTGTTCATCCGTATTCAGAGTACGACTACTCAGGTTGATAACTAGATCGTTTCGTTGCTCGATCCCGCTTGAGCCTCTGTCATGCTCCGGGTTGTCCGAGCAGGGGGGGTGTCTGCCCAATGTACCTGGGCTTGTTGATTCCGACGTTTCCCTCTGTGCACCACCACAGGGACATTTGTATCAATATCAGCAACATCCACAAATGTATTCACAACAGCCTTTTTTAGGGTTTGGCCGAGGCAGATCTAGACTCTTTTGTGATAAAACAAGAACTTGCCCGTTTCTTTCGCAAGATTCGTCTCAATTTATTCTTTAGAGACAGGGTGCAAAATATGGATGATGAGGTCGATACCAACACAGGCCTGAAGATTAGATCAACATTTAACCCTCTTGCACACCAAGTACAGTCACAGGTTTTGACTTTTGAAAAAGCGGTAATGACTCATGTTACAAACATCTGTGCCAGCAAGGATAGGCAGTATCAAAATTTGACGTACAAAGAACGTAAAGCAGTACAGACTTTGGCTAATGATGATACTATAACTATCAAGCCCGCGGATAAAGGGGGAGCCATCGTTATAATGGATACCTCCTCTTACAGGGCAGAGTGTCTCAGACAATTGGAAGATACCCGCTTCTATAAACCATTAAGAGAGGATCCGACTAGGAGACTGGAGATTGAAATTAAAACTCTAGTGGAAGAAGCAAGCGCGAATGGATGGATTACTACACAAGAAGCTCTCTTCCTGACCAAAGTCCATCCGGTCATTCCATATTTCTACGCACTACCTAAAGTGCACAAGAATCGTAGACCACCTCCAGGTCGTCCCATTATTTCAGGGCTAGGCTCCTTGCTTGAACCTCTTTCCACTTTTGTGGATTATTTTCTGAGGCCACTTGTAAGCGAAATGCCAACATACTTTAAAGACACAAAGGATGTTTTGCGCTTGGTAGAAGACATACAATTTGACATTGAGCGTGATTTCCTTGCGACTCTCGACGTGGAATCTTTGTACACGTGCATTCCTCAAGATGAAACCCTATCCACCATTGAGTCTCTCCTGATGCATAAAGCTCCAGATACCAATCACTCCAGTACCTTTTATCACCGCTTGTGCCCGGCTAGTTATGAAAGAAAATTTCTTTAAATTTGAGGACCAACTCTTCCTCCAAATCTCGGGCACTTATTTTATTTATTTATTTATTTTAAAGGTTTTATATAGCACTGGCTAGACCCGTAGGTATCAGAGCGCTTTACATGAGTATCAGACCATAGTTGCAGGTTACATCGTTATAAAGGTTACACAGTTGTTAGAGCATGGCAACATAGTTACATGTAAGGTTGAGACAAACAATAAGGACGTATACGTAAGGGAAAAAGCAGGCAAGGAGAGAGAGATTCGGGGGGGGGGGGTAGGAGTAGGGGAAGTAGACAGAGAATGAAGGAGGGAAAGAGGAGGGGAGGGTGAGAGACACAGCATGGAAAGAGGAGGGGGAGGGTGACGGGGACACAAACCTGTAGACGAGTCAAAGCTGCGCCCAAAGTCCAGTAAGCTGTGATCCCAGGGGAAGTGGCATCATTTCCCCATCTCTGTTGCGAGAGGTTCCCTTTACGCAGTGGACTCTCTCAGAGGTGTCTCTGAGACTCCAAGGCCTACATACTGGATCCTTCCCCAAAAAGGGGAGAGGGAGTGCTTTGGCAAGGGGTGCTATACCATACCTCAACTGTGAGTGGCTCCCTTGGCGCTGTGGACTCTCTCAGAGGGATCACTGAGACTCCAGAGTATACTTATTGGATCTTTCCCCAACAAGGGGAGAAGGAGTGCTTAGTCAAAGGGCACAAGGGACAGGGGGCAAGGCGGCGTCGCAGGCAAGGGGAGAAGGGATAGGAGCAGAGGGAGTAGACAAAGAATGAAAGAGGGAGATAGGACATTGCATAAGAACATTTTTACATAGTTACATCTGTTATAGTTACAGTTAACAGTAAATGCTAGGGAGTAAAACGCTTAACAGAATAATAAGATATTAGAGCAGAGCATAACCAAGACACACGTCATAGGAGTGGTGGAGGGTAGAGGGGAAAAGGTAAGCACGAGAGAGGCAAGCGGACAGGGTCGGGTAGATCAGAAGGGGGAAGGTACTCAGGGGAAACAGGCTGTAGAAGTAGATTGAAGAGAAGAGCCAGATAGAGCCGTGAAGAGCCGTGAAAATCAATGTCCGATGTCCAGCTGGGTAGGTGACAGCCAATGGGGTGAACCAGAGCCAGACTCCGCTTTAGCTGCATAGGACAGCTCCACCGGGCAGCGGCCAAGGGTACTCAGTCTCCGCGGTAAGTACACACAAATATAGTTACAGCCCGTGGGGCATCGTCGTAGTTCCATAGAGAGGCATCAGTCCCGGTGTAATTGGAAGGCGCCAACTGCCTCGTCCTCCATCCCACTCCCGACTCGCCGGACGTAGGGATCTGGGATCGCCGAGTAGCCCTGGCTCGGGTGCCATTTTAGGTCAGGCACTGCTTCCAGACCTCAGCCCAGATTAGGATTACTGCATCACAAAGTCCGGGGGTAGCCACATTGAAAAGGGGGGGGGGGGGCGGGGGGCTCTAGGAAGCCAAGCATGAGATTCAGTCCCAGCCCCCTATCACCCTTTGGACAGTTCCTTCCTTGCTTATCAGATCTACATTTGGACACAGTGTCTCTGAATCGAGCCGACCCTACTCCGGCAGCCATCTTAGGCTCAGGCGCCTGCATCAATGAGCTCACCGGGATCCTCCCCAAATCCAAGGGGGGGGGCGAAAGGGGACTAAGATACCGCCGGTACTAAAGTTAAGTAAGGGGTCAGATGGATCCCCGCTCAGCGTGACAGCGCTTAGGAAGCAAAGAGAAGATGTAGCGCGCCACTTCTTACCGGCGCGGGAGGAACGCTCACCTTTGCTCTCAGAGGCCGTTCATAATCGGCGCTCGGTCCGTCACGATGATTATCCCCGCAGAGGTTGGCCCTCAAAGCGCGATGCGGTTAAAGTGTTAGGGGAGTTGATTTCTGGGTGCGAACGGCGGCCGGAGGTCTCACGGTGCATTTCTTTCAGCACCAGGCGCGTCCTCTCAGCTCGTCAGGCGCCATCTTAGCTTGTTCCAAGTCGGGAACGTTACGGCTCATTTCTCCGCGATGCTATATTGGAGAAGGGCGAAAATGAGCTACGGGTAACCAGCCTGTATTCCGGTATGGGAATTGATGTTCTGGGCGGGAGAACAAGACCTGGGGAAGCCGCTCAAGGAGTTGGAAAGAGGGTTCAGCACGGAGCATCAGCTCCGAGCGGCCATGTTGGGCTGGCTCCTCCCCCTGCAGTTTTACCTTCTCAAGTTTGTGCCTAGAGTCCCGTTCGCATTGCAGAGAGCTGCGAGGAGCAGGGACAGCGTTGCAGGAGGCTGTCGGCGAAGTGCGAGGAGCCGGCCGGCATCACGGGTGGATGTTGTTGGAGCTTCATAGTGGAAGTACCCACTGCAGTGATTTGGGGTGCGAGTGACGTTGTCTTGGTGCGAACTGGCCCGTTCGTGGTCGCGAAGTGCCGAAAAGCTTGATTTCAGCACCTGTGAGACACACGAAGGGTCCAGGATATGAGAGCTACCACTTGGGGGTCAGAACCTCGCTCCAGCTGGGTCCAGGGGCTGGTGTAGGATGTTGGGGAGCCTTTTATGTCCCTGAGACTAAGTTTAGGAGGCCAGCAGACTAGCCCTATGAGTCACTCTGGGGTCCTGGGTTTAAGATAAAGTTGCAGGTCCAGTTCGCCTTCCCCAGGCAAGAGGACAGCAGGTCAGCTGTTCCTTTAGAGCAGCAGTCTAGCAAAGTGGCAGTCCTTGTATCCATAGGTCCAGAAGCATACTGAAGAGTTGGTGTCTGAGGTTCAGTATTTATACACAGTTGTGCCTTTGAAGTGGGGAGAAGCTTCTAGAGGAATGCTTTTGAAGTACACAGATCCCTGCCTTTCTGGTCCCAGCTCTAGACTAACTGCAGGGGGTATGCAGGCCTTTGTGTGGAGACAGAGCACAACCTATTCAAGTGTAAGGGGGTCTGGGCCCAGCTCCTCCTACCCATCCTGGCAATGATGGCCCATCCAGTCACACCTAATCACCCCATTGTGTGTGACTGTCTAGGAGGAATACACAAAATCTAACTGTCAGCTACACTCAGTCATGTGACACAGAGACAGGCTTCAGGCACCAAATGCCTAAAGAAAAATGCCAACTTTCTAAAAGTGTAATTTTCAGAATTGCAATTTAAAATACGACTTCACCATAAGTTAGGATTTTAAATTGTGATTCCAGAGACACCAAACATGAACTGGTTACCTGTTCCGATTTGGAAATTACACTTAAAAAATATAATAAGGTAACTCCAATGTTATCCTATGGGAGGTGTAGGCCTTGCAGTAGTGAAAAACACATTTAAGAGTTTTTCACTACCAGCATATGTAGAACTTAAAAGTACATGTCCTGCTTTTTAAATACATTTCCGCCTGCCCTCTGGGCTGTCAAAGGCCTATCCTAGGAGGGATCTACAGATGTTAAAAAGGAAGGTTTGGGCCTGACAAAGGATTTACTTTGCCAGGTCAAAATGGCAGTTTATCCACCGCCCCTGGAGTCAGACTCATCCCGTGGATCGCAGAGAAACCAATCTCGAAGGACGAAGTCAAAGAGGCGACATAGGTCTGGCACTTCTATGGGGAGTGTTTGTGCCCCCAGTTTGGCAAACCTCTATGTTCATGTGTTCGAACAGGATCACATCTTCAGCACTGAGAATCCGTATAAAGATCATATACGGCTACGGAAACGATACATCGATGATGTGTTAGTGATTTGGAGAGGGGCACCATCAACCATTGCAGAATTTCAGGTTTGGCTAAATGGCAGGAATGATTACTTAAACTTTACTTGTGAGTATAGTAACACCGGCCTACCCTTCCTGGATATCAGAATTTTCCATGTTGACGGCGGCCTTAGCACTGAGCTGTATAAGAAACCGATGTCAAGGAACTCATTATTGTCATACAAGAGTTTCCATCCTAAAGCTCTGCGTGAGAATTTGCCGTTTGGGCAATTCTTACGCATTAGAAGGAATTGCTCGTCAACCATCAAATATCAAGAACATGCACAGAACTTGGCAGTCCAACTACAAGCGAGGCACTATCCGAAGAAACTTGTGAAGAAATCTCTAAAACGGGCTGCTAACAACAACAGAGCAGCACTTATAGAACTTGGAGAACCAAAAGAAGCGAATAATAGACTGACCTGTGTGAATACATTTTGCAACTTTTCCAACAAAATCAAAAAGAGTATTCTTTTCAACTGGAAAATATTGAACATTGGCACTATGCCATTACCACGCCCGCTTTTTGCATTTAAACGTAGTACGAACATTAAAGATCGGTTAGTACACACAAGACCTAGATGCAAGAAAAAGGGTCAACAGGATTTGCTTTGGGGTATGCCGCCAGTGAAAGGACATTTCCCTTGTGGTTCGTGTGCAGCTTGTCCTCAAACTACTCACACCACAGAAATAGACATTGGGTCATCTAGACCCTGGGTATTACTCAATCACACGAATTGTAATAGCGAACAACTAATTTATTTGATTACTTGTCCTTGCAAATTAAGATACGTGGGGATGACTACACGTAAAGTCAAAACCCGTATCTTAGAACACAATAGTACGATTCGATGCAGAAAATCCTCAACAAAATTAACCAATCACTTTCTTGAAGCTAACCATTCCCCTCAGGATCTAAGATGGACGGTTCTTGAGAAACCATCCATTCCAAATCACGTCACCGATATCCATACCTATCTATTCAGACGAGAGCAACGTTGGGTGCACAGATTGAACAGTGATAGCATAGGGTTGAATGACGATATTCCTTGGGTATCGTTATAGAGTAACTATGCTACTATGGTTCAACACTCTGGACCACTAATATACATAGTGTAAAGAGCAACTGTGCTGCCCCCTTGGGTTTAGTGCCTTTTGACAACAAACATGCACGCACTGAGTGTTGTGAGTGAGTACACGCTGCACAGACATAGCTGTAACTCAGGATATATGTCTCTTGAGTCTACGGTATATCGATGAGACGTAGGCATTTTTCTAAATTGGTGTTAATCTACAGAGAGGGTCTATGTGTCCATCCATGTATCAAAATGTGCCGAATGAATGAGAGGCATTAGTAGTGACTTCTAAGCTCAATGCATTCTACTTTTTATTTTGTTTTTTAACATCTAAGGTACTATGCAATATGATATAATCACATGAGCAAAATCATGAGAGTAATGCTGGGGTAGCCCTTTGTATTCCCCAGATAAAGATTGTGTAGTTTCAGGCCTTCGAAACTACATATCCCAGCGGGCATGATATGTGGAGCGCATGCGCGTAGTATTTTCGCGCTTTGTAGTGTCGTTAGATACACCAGAATCGCATGGTGTTCACCGCGGTTTTAGCTTAGCGATTATTTTAGTTTACAACAGTCAACGCTGATCTATCATTCTTGGGTTTCAATGTATGAATTCCCGTTTATGAAGATTAAAACTGCGCATGCGCGTCAAGCTAGCATCAGTTTACTAGCGCCTGCGCGTTAATGTAGGGTATTGCGGTTTCCACAGCTGCAGAAGATTGTGAACAGACTAGTATAAAAACAAGCACCCTGGCCACAGATGCTCACCTCCGGTTGCAGGCTCATTTAGAGCTCGGGGTATCGACGGAGAGGTGAGTTTCGTGGCGGGGCATGGCCCTTTTGGCTCTATGGTTGTGTCTCGAAGGGTTAACATACTTACCCTGGGCTGTGCACGCATTCTATCAGGAAGCGTTGTAGAGTTATTGATAGGATCCCATTTTGAAGCTTTGAATAGTGGGCTTAGTTGAATTTAAGATGAGATGATCCTTATTCCTTACGTTTTAAGAATCAAATGATTGAGGGATGATGTACGTTAATCTACCTTTGCCCAGTTCTTATAGAGCGTTGTCTTCTACCATGTATATTAGAGAGACTACTATTGCTAGTTTTCTTTAGAATAGTACTAACTAAGAGGTGTTGTTGATCCTGCATGTCACGTGTGTTTCGGCCGTGTGCTGCATGATCATTTAATTATTGAGACATTGTTTAAGCTAGATACCTGGGTCAGTCCTTTGACTCCATCAGGTTTTCCTACATTCTATGCTCTTAGCATCTTTTGACTACTTTAGTCTAGTCACACTGTCACATGATTCAGAATAGTATATCATGTAGCCTTTTGACAGTTGCACCACTTTCTTCTTTACAGAGCGGTGCCCCCATCCTGAGCTGTTGCCAGGTTGAGGTGGAGTTCTTTGCTTAGCAAGAGCGGGTAAGGGTTCTTTTTTCCCCCTTCCTCTTCTTTTTCTATTTAAACCAACAGTTGTATCATCTCTACATAAGTGACACAGTTCTGAATGAATGATTTTGTCTCCAATAGGCAAACTTACCTTCCGGAGCAGACGTAATATGAACGTATCTCGTTCTTATATCCTTTTTGTTTATTCACTTGAGCACTGGAGCAGCAGCATCTTTATAGGTCCTGAAGAAAGCCTCGCCCTACTTAGGGGCATTTGTTGGCTGAAACATGTTGACCATTATTGTCCACCATACAACTGCGACTTAGATCCATGTCGCTGGTGCACTGTTTTTAATCCTGGCAGAGGGTGCTCCTGAATAAAACACATTTTTTTGCGCCCCCTAGCTAGTTTTATTTTCACTTTCTTGCACATTGTTTATCTTTTTTTGCGCTGCGCCCTCACTCACACTACTTTGCTCATCACATGTGGATTAAGAATATCTGAAATAAATTAGAAATTGAAAACATCCCTGAGCTCCTCCCTCTCAGAGAGGGGGTTGTAGCCCTCAAGAGAACTAGGTTTTTCTCTTGAGAGGAGAATCCCATATGATGAAGCATGTCACCTTTGGTGAGTGAGGGATTTCGTCCTAAAAGGGAATTTTCCACAGTTAGATCTGTGTGTTATAGGCTGTGGTTTTTATAAAAGTTTGTTTCAAAATATCCTTTTTCTTAAAAATAAGACCTTTTCTGTATTATTCAAATTTATAGTAGACCCAAGGATTTGGTGTATAGTTTTCAGTTCGTGATTATTTGGGGATACAATCCTGTGCAGGTCTTTAAACTTCTCTAGGACCCTCCAGCTTGAATGAGTTGGTGTGTAACTATAAAATGAAATGCCTTCTGGTGCTTCTGTATGGTGCAGCCATTTGGGGACATCAAAATTTTAAAGCGTTACAGCAAGAGAAGAATCACTTCTGTAGGCGATTGTTGGGCCTGGCTCCTAATAGCTCGTCATTATTTGCACATGAGGAACTGGGCTTTGACTACGTCGAGGATTCTGTGAAACTGGCTCCCGTGCTACTGTGGATCTCAGTGTGGTCTAGAGATCACACAGGATGCAATAGGGATGTGATTGACGACTGCTTTGGGTGCGAGCACGGGTCTCACGATACCATGGTTGAGTTATGTTGAGTCTGTTGCTCGGACCTTGAGCTGCCCTGACCGGTTTCATAAGCCACATCTCCTTAGCAAGGGGGATAGAAAGGCAGTTGTAGATCAGTTTTTAAAGCATCTAAAAGAAGTTAGGGATTCGGAGGTGCTTATGAGAGAGACCTCTATATTGCTACTATCCCTGCAAACTGTGGCAGGTCCTGAACCTTACCTTCTTGCTGTTACCCATCTATGGAAAAGATTTCTTTTGACTAAATTTCGATTGGGGTCTATTCGATCACTTATCTGTTTTCCGCCTGGAAAGTTTGACCCAAAAATTACCGAGGTTTGCTCTTGTGATGATTGCTCACAACTCTTTGCAGCATTTGGTGTTTTGTAAATTTTATGATTTTTTACGACTCAAGTATTTAATTCCCATTATAAAATTGGGGGGATTTCAACAGTTTCAGCCTGCCTTTTTATACTTAAGTTAATATCTGATCATGCAGTAATGCTGGCTGCCTCCTCTTTTCTTAAAGGTGCTTTACACTGGAATAAAGTTATGAATTCATAATACTGTATTGTAAACCTGTGAGCCGCTCTTCTGGGTGCAGCACATTGGAGTGCTTTTTGTATTTATAAATTTTGCTACATTGTTATTGGGTTGGTTTTTATTAGTATATTTATGAACTGTGATTGTATGTGTGCTTAATTTTTACTCTTTTATGATTATATTGTATAATCAAATAACAATTTAATTCATTTCATTAAGCACTATATATGCAGATGGTAATATGCTATTTATTACTACTGTTTTGAGAGGGGAGGTCCTTGACTCTCCAGAGGTGAAGCCTTGAGTCAGTAATGTTGCCCCTAACAATGGTAATAAATAATCTAATACTCTCTGCAGATCTACAAATGCTGTTTATGCCATGTTAGTTTGTTGTGTGTAGTAGATACAAAGGTATTTAACCAGAAGACTAATATAACCAGGACCAGGGGCAGGGCCCTGTGAAGTGTGCGATGGGCTGGGTTTGGCCCCAGGTACGAATCTTTGATACACTGCCCCACTTGTATCCATCCAGAACTACGCTCTAGAGGTCCTAAAATCCTTATGTGGCGAACACCGCAAAATGAGGAAAGGAAGCAAATCCTCTTTGTTATTTAACCCTCACACACCTTATTGGTGTCATGCTTCATCATCGGGTTCACCCCGACTCCTACAGGTCAGGTTGGGCTCTACCATATTTCAGGGAGCTCTTAGGAGATGTAGGCCAGGGGGACTTAAAGATAAAAATCCTACTTCGTTCCCCAGGTATCCCTTTTATTCTCGGGGACGTAGTGGATGTTAAAAAAAGCAATAAAAAAACGGGTCTTTTTGGAGTAATGGTCCTATGACCCTAATAATCCGCCAACATGTTTCAGCCCAAAAATTGGTGGCCTCAAGGGTCCTGGGCTTTCATCAGGGCACAAAGGGTTCCCTCCTTGGCGTTGACAGTAAATTACTCTATATATATTTGTTTTGAAGGAACAGAAAGCTGTAACCTTCGTGAAAAGTATAATGGGGAGTATACTTATCTTCCTTCTTTAAGTAAGAGAAAAAGTCCGCCCTGATCGGGGGAACAAATAGTGTCTCTTGGATAACGGCGCGGGCAGCCTTGTAGTCAAACGGACTTCAAAGGTCCTACCCCGTGGGCCACCTAATTGGTGTCCGTATATCCTGGCTCTTGATATACGGACACTATTTGTTCCCCCGATCAGGGCGGAATTTTTCTCTTACTTAAAGAAGGGAGACAAGTATACTCCCCATTATACTTTTCAAGAAGGTTACAGCTTTCTGTTCCTTCAAAACAAATATATATATATATATATATATATATATATATATATATATATATATAGAGTAATTTACTGTCAACGCCAGGGAGGGAACCCTTTGTGCCCTCATGAAAGCCCAGGACCCTTGAGGCCACCAATTTTTGGGCTGAAACATGTTGGCGGATTATTAGGGTCATAGGACCATTACTCCAAAAAGACCCGTTTTTTATTGCTTTTTTTTAACATCCACTAGGTCCCCCAGAATAAATGGGATACCTGGGGAACGAAGTAGGATTCTTATCTTTAAGTCCCCCTGGCCTACATCTCCTAAGATCTCCCTGAAATATGGTCGAGCCCACCCTGACCTGTAGGAGTCGGGGTGAACCAGATGATGAAGCATGACACCAATAGGGTGTGTGAGGGTTAAATAACAAAGAGGATTTGCTTCCTTTCCGCATTTTGCGATGTTCGCCACGTAAGGATTTTAGGACCTCTAGAGCGTAGTTCTGGATGGATACAAGTGGGGCAGTGTATTTCTAGTTGGGAGGAGGTATCATTTCCCTAACCTCTCTTACCCCTTGTTTGCCAGTGGAGGGACCTCCATTGACATTTGTGTTTTGCACGAATCTGTGATACCCCAAGCGCAATACGGCCATGTTGAGCCCTGCATAAAGCCCTATCAAGAATTGGCCAGATTGATACCACTGCTGCGGCCGGCTCCACCCGCCCTGCGAAGTTGGGCCACCGGTTCCTCCCTGCGGATGCATTGGTGTTAGACAGGGGAGCACCAACACACGACAGCCGGGTAAACGGCTGGAGCAGCTTGTCCCGCGGCAGTAACTACATCCTTGGCATACAGACTGTCGGCTGGTCGGGGGCGGACTGCGGGCCGGGAGTCCGGAGAGTCTGATCCCGCTAGGGGGTCTACTTGGCTGGCCGCCTAGGGCTACGGAAGCGGCCAGGCTAGGCTTGATGCGGCTTCTGGCCAGAGGTGGGTTGAATTCAGAGAGACCCGGTCTGCAGTGTGGTCGCCCAGCGTGCTCAGTGGAACGCCCGGGAAGGGGACCCTCAGACTGCATCCTGGACAAATCAATCACCATTTGAAATTGCACAGGCGCAAGGCTGTCGCCGCTTACGGGGCGAGACGCCTACTGTGGCCCTTCCCCTCCTTCTTCCTCCTACCGGCATGGGCAAATATAAGCTGGCCCCAGGCAAAGCACCCTGGATCAATTTACAACCGCCCCAGGTGGAGCTGATGGGGGTGAAGATGGTGGTCCGGTTCCGGATAACGCGGACCTACTAGCGGCAATCACTCAAGCCCGAGATACCCTCGATGCGAAGATTGGCGCCGTGGGGTTCGAGGTATAATTTCTGCATCAAGACCTCGACAAAGCTGTGGACCGCATCACGGAGGCGGAGACTCGTGTCTCGACAGCTGAAGACACAGTAGCTGCCCTGCAAAAGAAGGTGAATAAACTCACTGTGGTCACGCAGGAGTTGACGTCCCGCATAGAAGACGCTGCGGGCCGATCTCGGCGCAATAACCTGTGCTTCATTGGCTTCCCGGGGCGGTGCGAGGGCCCCTCCATGGACCGCTTCCTTACGCAATGGCTGAAAGCCCTCCGGCCAGATGCCTCCTTGTCCTCCTGTTTTGATGTGGAAAGGGCACATCGGGCGCTGACCAAGAAGCCACCCCCAGGGGAGAGCCCAAGACCGGTGATTGCTAAACTGCTGAATTACGCAGACCGGGATGCCATCCTACAATATGCCAGAAATCAGAAGGACCAGGTGCTCTTCGAATCACGGCCCATTATGATCTTCCCGGATTACACTAGACAGGTACAGCAACAGCGCCAGTCCTTCACAGCAGCAAAGCGTAGAGTTGGAGAACTCAATATACAATATATGTTATTGTATCCTGCTCGAATGAGGGTTACGTATAACTCCAAGTCCTACTTCTTCGACACACCAGAGGCGGTCTTCAGACAGCGCAGACAACGCATCTGAAACCACACACACCGCCACCGCTGGAATCAGATTCTTCTCAAGGCTCACAGCGAAACAGGCAAAAGAGGAAAAATTCCAAGAGGAGGCACAGGTCCAGATCCAATTGGCGTTCTCAGACCCAGGACGATGAGCAATAATGCAGGCCGACCGCCTTTGTTCCTCCGGCCTCTGACCATGATTGGGTCCATATTCCTCTGGTAAATACTGCACCGTCTGGAGCACCATTCCGGCTTGGAGACCATCTCAAGGAACTATCACACCCCCGGACATTTATGTTCAAGTTCTATGGGAAGTTAGGGTATGATTGGATGAGGTCCCACAAGACCCCCAGTTGGGGCCCCGGGGTCTCCTCCTCCGCGACAGATGCTCCTTGTTGGTGGCAGTATTGGGGTGGGGGAGGGGGATGGGGGAAGTTCAGACTATTCAAGCTATTATTGTTGTAGTTTCCACATACGTACAGGGGCCATGCCACACCTTTGCGAACGCAACCAAAAGTGCACTTCATACAGACGATAGATGACTACACACACGCACAATCCCAGTCTTGGGGAATTGACCATAGTATCCTAGAATGTAAGAGGGCTGCTTAATAAAATTAAGCTGGGTGCCGTTCTTCGACAAGCCAAGCGCTGCGAGGCGGACATCCTTCTCCTGCAGGAGACCCACCTCCTAGGAAATAAAACCCCGTGCCTCACTTGATTTGGGTACCATATAGTATACCATTCTGGGTTCACTCGGGGTTCCCGGGGCACAGCTATCCAAATACACTGTCGGGTCCCGTTTATCCCATCCAAACACTGGCTGGACCCCGGAGATCGATACACCATCATATCCGGTACACCGCATGGCAAGCGCATAACCATTGGAAGCATCTACGCTCCCTGTCCTCTGGGACATACATTCGTTGACAGAATCACGCTGCTTTGGGGGGAGCTCCCGGATGGCCTGTCACTGCTGGGCAGGTATTGGAATGACGTCATGTCACCCCTAGACCGTATGTCGCTTTGGCACCTCCTAGACCCGGGCTATCAAAGAGGTTCTCAGCCCCATCCAGCGTTATCCTAAGGGAAGCTCTTAAACCCACAATCCGCGGGGTAGATTAAAGCTTTCGTGCGGGCGAAAAGCGTAAACACCTTGCTCAAATTGTTGAACCAGAAAACCGCCAGAGGTCCCTTGAAGCCCAACTCGTCACAGGTACCAGTCCAACATTGCACCGTAATTTACTTCAAACACAACAAATACATCTACATCTCACCAATGAAGCGGGCAAGATCTGGCTTGTGTCACAACACAGAATCTATCAATGGGGAGATAAGGCCAGCAAACTGCTCCACTGGCTGTGCCAAGCCGCGACGTCCCCCAACCCGGTCCCGACGCGCCGGGATGCGGATGGTGTCCTGTGCTCGTCTCCGAAGGCGGTGGCCCAGGTGTTTGCAGCGTATTATACCTCATTATACAAGCATAGGTAACACATTTCAAGCACCCTGATAGGGGAATTTGTAACTGGTATACCCCCCTCCCCTGAAAACTTTCAGACCACATACGCGACAAGTTGGACACTCCCATAATCGTAGACTAGCTCAGAACCGCACTGGCCAGCATACGCCCAGGCCGGGCTCCTGGCCCCAATGGTTTCTCAAGTGAATTCTTAAGGCCACATATGGCAACGCTAGGTCCACATTTGCTGGAGGCACTTCATGGAGCCCTCAAACAACGCATATTACCACCTGACTGGCATCACGCCGAAATCCTCATCTTTCTCAAACCCGCCCGCCCCCCGGAAGACCCATCCTCGTACCCCTCTATTTCCCTCCTCAACTTTGAGCCCAAACTCCTTGAAGACCGCCTTCGTAAGTGCATTCACGACCTAATTCATCCCGATCAGTCCGGCTTCATGCCACATCGGTCCACTAGTCACAACATCCAGCGGGTCCACAATGCCATTGCGAAGGCCTCAGAGCTGGGCCGCCCTGCGGCGACTCTGCTGGCCGACAGATAAGGCGTTTGATTCATTAAGCTGGACGCATCTATTTCAACTCCTCAGATCCATTAATTTTGGCCCACGTTTTTTGGCATATATCCAATTACTTTATACGGACCTTTCAGCCTCGGTCCGGATCGCAGGATACAGGTCGGCACCCTTCCCTATAGGCCGTGGTACAAGACAGGGGTGTCCCTTGTCTCCGTTGTTATTTGCCCTGGCTTTGGAGCCCTTTGCAGCCTGGTTGAGGCAGGATCCTTTGATCCGAGGGTTCGAGTGGTCGCAGACACGATCTGACAGAATCGCATTATATGCAGACAGCGTGCTGTTTTTTTATGACAGACCCATGGTTCCTGGGACCCCGAATCCTCCAGATCCTCCGGGTGTTTGGGGAGACTTCGGGACTTGATATTAATCCTTCAAAATCTGTGCTATTTCCAATATGTGGAGACCAGGGACGTGGAACTGTCCCACGCGACCGGTGGTTTTAAATACCTAGGAGTCTTCATCTCACCCGGTCCCACGACTTTGTGGATGCACAACATTAACCCACTACTCACGAGCCTACGCGATGAGACCACAATCTGGTCCCACCTACCGCTGTCTCTGTATGGGCGATCTGCAATTTTTAAAATGGTCTCCCTTCCTCGGATACTTTACCGGTTGCAAAATTTCCCATATAATATTCCTCGCACATGGTTTGCCCAAGTCAATGCAATGCTAAATAAGTTCCTGAGGAATGGGGGCGCCTTCCGTGTAACACTGCGTACTTGCACACAGTCAACATACTGCGGGGGAATTGCTGCGGCGGATGTGTACGCCTACTATGCAGCATCCCATCTTTGGATTATTAGTGAATGCTGGTATAGCTCACATACGGACCCAACTTTTGCACTGGAACACCTGGAGATGGAGGGTGTTTCCCTTATAGCCAAATGAACTTAGATTTCCTAATCCCCCCCCCCCCCGCAAGCAAAACAGTGGTCCAGCTCTGGCGGCACACGGTCAGAAATATGGGCTGGCTCAAACAACCCCGCTGTGGCATGGCACATATTTGCGCCCCGTCGCGGAACTCTCTGGCTTCCATAAATGGGAACTGTTAGGTATTTCCACCCTGGGCGAGGTTATGCAGGGTTCTACTTTTAAAGCGTTCCAGCAACTGCAAAACGACTTACAGCTGCATAGGCGCAGTTCTATAACTTGCAGCTGAGACGCACTGACCTCCTGATCCGCCAGATAGACGACCTACCAGAATTCCATCCCCTGGAGGGCCGGTTACTTATGGGGGACCTAGGGGCACATAAGATTCGTCAGATCTATCAGACACTAACCACCCATACCCGTACCACATTACATAAAACCAGGGGGGCATGGGAAGAGGACTTACCAGACATGACGGACGATAACTGGACGGAGGCCATCGCCAGTCCCCGCGGTGCTGCAGTCTCCACGCGCTACAGTCTCATCCAATTCAAATACCTCCACTGCATATACTTCACGCATTCCCGCCTGTGGAGGATGGGTGTCATCCTGTCCCCTACGTGCCTCAGATGTGGGGATACGAAGAAAACCTTCTTTCATACGGTCTGGAACTGTGGGGCGCTGCAGCCATTTTGGTGTAAAATCTCGTCCTGCCTGGGCCGGGTTTTATCATGGGATCTCCCAATGGACCCCAAGCTGTTCTTGCTCTATAGTACAGAGGGGATTGGCGGAACCACTATAAACAACACTTACTCTTCCTGGGCCTCACACTTGCCAAACGAGACATTGCCCAAACCTGGAAAGGGACATCCCCGCCAGCAATAGGTGGGTGGAAGACAGGCATGGACAGATGCATGGGAGCAGAGATTGCGTTTTTTCAGGCACGGGGCTGCCCACAGAAACACAGGGAAATCTGGTCCTGCTGGGCGTCATATCGGGGCATAGATCTACCCCCCTACCGCAAATAGACCGTCCATAAAATCCAGCCTATACATCCACCTGCCTACTATGACGCCCAAATTGCGTAGCTCTGTTGTCAGCACATATACACTTAGACATTGTACGTTCGGTGAACTATGTGGTAGCCTGTGTCAAGTTCCAGTTGTTCGGCCTGCAGGTTCGCAGGCTAAGTGGTTGTACGAAATAATCGGTACTCTTGATCCGATATGTCTTTACAATGTATGCGGTGGGCTCTTGTCCATCATGTGCCATGAAAATTCAATAAAATTTGTTTAGGAAAAAAAAAGAAAACCGTTTTATGGATATAGGACACTGTAGGTTCATTTTCCAGGTATAGTTCGATACACAGATAATACGAGCAGGTTTACTGTTGTGATGTTATTTTCCAGCAAACTGTATTAATTATTTTGTATGCATAATTGCTTTATAATTTCGTTGTATAAACACACACATTGTATGTATTGAATCAATGAGTAGGTTAATTGTATATGTTTAGCGTTTTTTGGGACACTTTAACCAGAGTATTTAGTTTATGCTCATTCTTGTTTTTTTCAGTGTCACATGATGTGGGTTTTTCACGTGACACGTTTTACAAAAATCCGATTAGTTTGCGTGGTTTTATTTGAACACGCACGCATTGTTTGGAAAGTGTGGAATACGCCATTGGTGGAGGTATGTTGAATTATTTAGTTAACGTTGCACATATGATTTGTTTTCACATGGGTTTGGTATTCACTGCACAGGGTTTGGTTTGTTCACTTTATGGCATGTGGGGAGATGTTTGGGGTGAGAGTATGTACACGTACCATGGAGCACATTTTTTCAGCACTGGATTAAAAGTCGGGTCACAACATTAGATTTCTGTTAATCGTTATTGAAGAGAGCATTTTTTGGCATGGAGCACAGTAATTGAGTGTAAATGTAGGGCCAAAAAATTTCTAGTTAGTTTGATATTGAGTTTGTGACTGCATTAAATTCAAAGAAAAATATTTTTTTGCATGCATACGGACGTGATATTTTAAATATTGGAGATATTTAGGTTGATAACATATCTTAGCATTGTTCACTCTATTTTATGTTTGTTGCTGGACGATATGTGGTTCTCATGGAAATCCTCTTTTACTGTAGTTACCCCTGAGGATGGGCACATTTGCCTGAAATGCCTTGGGATTACCATCTTGAAGCTGAATTATATGGGATTGTGAACCTTTTATGTCGGAGTAAACCCTAGATTGGCATTCATTAAACTATTGGAAAGACTGAGGGATGTAAGTTTGGTCAAAATGACTTGTGGAATGAACTGGATTAAAACAAGAACTCACTGGTTGAACTTTGTTGGATCCTACATATACAATAAGCTGGCATCGTGGGCTACGGGACCAGACAAGAACCCAGCTTCTTTCTGGATACATTTACGAGCACGGACAGAGCACGTTCCAGGATGGCACGCACCAATATTGCTTTAAGCATTGCAAAATGTTGAATTATACTACACTATTGGTGTGCATTGTAACACTTTTGCTTTGATTTATATATCTATGCCATGTTGGGAAAAAATGTGGCCCTAAGGCACGTTATTTAGATCAACTGTGCAAAAAACGCATACTCGCGTATTTATTACTAAAGTGCAACAATCAAATGCGAGTTTATCAACACAGTGCAGGGAAAGTGACATGGAAAAAACACGTTTTACTTCCTCATTGATTGCCTGAAACATTTACTTTACACAGGAATATAACACTCCTAATAGTCAGAATGATCACTTCAGTGTGATTTTACCTACCAGCAGAAATGTAACATCTTTTCATTCTGGATTTGGTTAAATACCTTTTGTTAAAACAAAGACACCCAAGAAAATACCTTGGGGCGTGGTCACGACGCCCACCGAGATTCGCCGCAACCTTGTGAGGGTCCGGCAATGGCGGCCCTTTAACTTGCTGAATCACTGCCATGCCTGCCAAGTATCACGCATCAGGTGCGACGCTCACGCATTTCAGTGTGGTGTTCCGCATCACCGCACTGAAATGCATCGTCACGCATTTAATGCCACTCTGAAACTCTGGCTACGAAGGGTGCCAGCCAGCGCGCGCCACCGGCGCCTGCACCTGTGCGCCGGCTCTGCTGCTCCGAGACGTGCTGCGGCTGCCAGCAGCTGCTGGGCTCAATAAGTTAACAGTTAAAGATGATTGTCTGCTCTCAGCAGTGGAGTGACTGAGCGTGCTACAATGTTACAAATCTGCCCAGCCTGTCGTGCCTGGCTGCATATTTCCTGCGGCGCCGCGCGGCTTTGACACTGCTGCCAATTACCGAGACGGGGGGGCCTGCCCTCAGCAGTGGTTGCTACTGGCTGTGGCACACCATAGGGGCCCGGGACTTGTTGGCGCCACTTGTTACGGGTCGGGCGGCTAGAGCTAGAATAAAGCAGCAAGCACTGATCTTATCAGTGTGCAAGGCGTTAAAATTGCTCCTCTGGTAAGCCTGTAGTGCGCTCGTGTGATTTCTAAAGCGCAGCACTTCCAGGTAGTGGAAGGTGCAACGTATTGGTTTTTATAATATAAGTCTATGCAATGGTGGCTCATTCACACATTTCCCGTTTTCCCCCCAAAGGCTGGTGTGACAGCTTCTCTCTCTCTACAGGAGGGGAGGGTCGGTGCACGGACAAAGGATCGAGGACTCACTTATACTCTGCAAGCGAGGGTTGGTGCCCGGACAATGGGTTCGAAGAGACGCATGCTGCTCGTCTCCAATTCCACTCTGCAGAGGCACCGGCTACCTTCTTAACAAATGTATTTAATTATCCGGTCTGAGACTGATTTTATAGGCAGCTTTCTTTGTTATGCCAAATAAAGCTCTTTAAACTAGCGACAAACTTGCTTCATGTAGATGTTCCCCCGGTCCCACGGCGTTGAAGTTAAAGAGGAGCCGTGTCCGGTGGGCCCAGGCTGTGGCAGGATGTTCAATTTCCTGCCCGCGGCGCCAGTCGGGTCCCA
The DNA here is from genome assembly GCA_963921515.1 of Calotriton arnoldi. NCBI lineage: Eukaryota > Metazoa > Chordata > Amphibia > Caudata > Salamandridae > Calotriton > Calotriton arnoldi. The sequence continues at coordinate 2,325,757 of CAWUFW010000593.1, read as the reverse complement.
AGGCACCCAGGAATTAATTGCTGTTCAGCTGCGCGCCCTGCTGCATGGCGCAGATTTAAATGAGGAAGCCGGTGTTTAAGAACCGATCACCTGCTCACTTCCTCCTGACCTCGCCATGTGCTGTAAGCTGTGTCCTGCCCAGGCAGAGCCTAACTTGTGCACCGGACTCATCACGCCAGCATGAGTCTCATAGTGGGAGCTGCAGGTGGCACAGGCTGAGGCAGTGCAGCACGGCTCGGTCTGACTCTGAAGAAGAGACAGGCTAACGATGTCCGCGGTGCCAGGCCAGCAGCTCCTCTACGTGGAACATTCTATTAAGAGACTTAGTAAGTCACATATTGATATAATAATTTACTGCTGCTGACATTTAAAATGTTTATTTTACGAGAAATGGGAGGGGGCTCCAGCACAGCATAGCGCCTTGCAAATGTGCACACTAAAGTTGCCTGTCTGTGCTGTAATTGCAGGGCCCCCATCTAATTTTGTCTAATTGAACTAGCAGTTTTGCTGATTTATTTTTGCAAACGGTTAAATACCCTTTCTTGACAGTATGAAGCAGCAGGCTTTATTTTCCCAGCACTATGAGACTTGCTAAATCACAGATTAGTCGGGTGATTAATGTTCCCGCTGGAGAGAGGTCACAGTGTTTTCTACTGGCAGTTTTCACTCTCACCATAAAGTAGTGCAGAGAGTTAATATGCCTCCTATAAAGAAAGTCTACCAGCATATTACAGAACTGTATTGTATGTGAATAGCTCAGTGGGTTGCTGCTTTTGTCACAGAAATCCCTTTTTAGGTCTCGCCTACGCAGCGCGCATGCGCTGCATAGGAGGAGACCTTTAGTAATTGATTCACTTTTGCAGGCAAAAACGTGCATGCGTTGCATTGCTTTCAATGGCAAGGCGTGCACGTTTGGCGATTCCCTTGCGGGAGCGAGCTTTGAAACCATCTGTTTGCAATTAACTTTCAAACAGATGGTGCCCCTGGCTCGCTCCCGCAAGGGAAACGCTTTGTGTCCTCTCGGCCGCACGCCCCCCCACCCCTCCCCCCTCAGCTGCATTCCTCGCATCCCACGGCGTTTTGCCTGCAGGAGCGAGCAGTGCCTCCTTGTTATTTTCCTCACTACTCTCCCGCGAAAGGTTGCAAGTGTCACTGCGCTAGCACCATCTACCAGTTCACCCTTCAAGAGTGCCAGGTACGATGCGTGCGGCGCCCATATATCGCTTGTTTAAGTACTCATCTTCTGTGCTGAGACACCTCTTTGAAGAATATTTGAATGCTTTAATTATTGAAAGGACGTATTTTTTTGTCATGATAAATGCCCCTTAATCCATGTTATTTATCTTTACCTGTAAAACAATAATTAACCCCTACGGTCGCCGTGCTGTTGCTCTCCACGCTTCATCGCTAGCGTTTAGGGCGGTGCGCGTATACTCACCGCGCCTCTCAATGCAGCGGGGAAGCTGAAAATTACTGAGAACACAGCATTGTTTAGTGCAACGGTAATCGGACGTGTCCGCATCAATGCTGTTATTTCTGTTTCAAAAACACTATCGCTCTGTTGTGCGCACTGCATTTCGAATCCTTCCTTATATGCTATACATTCTTGGCAGTTTAAGACCTACGTTCTTATTTACATCAGTCATTTTACAGTACGCTCAACTTTAAACATAAGAACTGTGAAAAGAAGGACCCGTTAGAAAGTATTTGTTTTAGAAGTTAGCGTGCCATTTAAAATGAAGCTCTATAGCAGGAACCGCGCAAACAAAGCTTGTAACTGGTAAAGCGCCATCATTTTTCGGAGTTAATTCACGTCATTTACATGAGTTAATAAGGGTCACCCATAGCAACGTTGTGCGGAAACCCCACCGCCGCGGCATTTTGGCTGTTTCTGTGGCTGTACCCGTGCTCTATGTTAGCGGTACATTTGGTTACCACAGCTGCCTCTCTTCAGAGCAGTTAACGGCATTCAGGATTAGAGAAGCTGGAAAGAGGAACAGATATCACGCCGTCGCCTCCATCAATATGAAAATCAATGAAGTGTACTTTACAATGCCTCAGTTGGCTATCGCAGCCCATACGCCTGGTCAGCTTCCCTGGGTCCTAAACTCAGCAGAGTTCGATGCGCATAGCAGGGACCGTTAAGCACGCGTCACATATGCAAGAAAGCATCAGTTACATAGGAACTGCACATTTACGCTGAGAACGTTTGATGTACTTCTCCAGGGACCAACATTCGTGTTTAAAAATAAATAACTGGGCCCATATGGTACTCTTTCTTGCGTATGTCAGTGTGTCTGGACAAAATCATGCAATAATCCATTCATTAGCCAGGTTATTGATTTTGGTTCTTCCTATTTATTTCATGTATTCGCACACAAGATCATATGGCTTAGTTTTACTGCTGGATTGATAGAGATGGGACTTTTCTCTACATAACCCCTGAAAGTTTTTTTTATATTAAATGTTGCAACATTAAATAGACATTAGCGCAAAGACGCAAATGTAAATTGTAGAAGAGAATGCATGTTTATTCATATTGAGATTGACCATAGATAAAGTAGGCTTGCATTAAAAAATGGCTAACGTTGACTGCCATCTTAGTTTGTGACTCCTTAACATTTTATTTCTAAGTGAGGCTTGAGTTCTAATTATTGAATGCAATCTTCTTTTGCTTTTTTTCCTTTGTGATAATCATGGAATTTTATAAACATATTCACGAAGTCACCTGCAGAGTATAGGCTGGTCCCTGTATCTCATTTTGTTGCAGATAATGCAATTTTGAAGGATGTAAATAAGAGCTGTATTGTGGAAGGTCTTGAGAAGCTAATGAGCACACAATTGGTTTATTTCGCTCTAGCCTCATTAGATTGTTTCATGAGAACTATGTGTAAGTGTATTGCCTGTTAGAATTGTGTGATTTAAGCTAATAAGCACATCATTGTAACTCTAACCTGATTACATAGAATTGTGCGATTTGAGCTAGTGTAATGTAGATTGGAGACAGACTGCGTTTTGATGTAGTTTAGAGCAGAGTAGGAGATGTAGGGAATTTATGGAAAAACTGCCTTTACTCAAACCTTCACTTTTGGGAGACTCCATGCTGTTTAGTCCTCTTTCTTATGATCTTGGTTTCAACTACATATTAATTGATGCATTCATATTTGATTAATCAATACTAATTTGATTTTGTCTTTTGCCAACTTTTAACCTTTATTACACCTTTATGGTTTGAAACCTTATTGTGGAGCCTAATGTGCTTTATGTTTTTTGAGTGTGTACATTTGTTGATGAGCCTCAGTTCTGAATTTCGAATCATCAGATATCGCTTTATGGAGCACAACATTTGCACAAGGTAGAACGATTCACAGATGTAAGGATTTAAGCACCACCACATAGAAGGATTTAAGGTCCATAGGCAGAATGGTAGTATAGTATTTAGACACCATTTCTCCTATAGGAACATGGCAATCTGGCACCCTTTTGTGGCCTATTGTGGTAGCTCCATAAGGCAGCTGCTTACCGTGACCTTAATGCAGCAATGGCCCTGACTCTCTTGCCACACTTTAGCCCCCAGCTCATGACTACTTCAATATACCCCCTTCACCTTTAACAACCAATTCCTGTTTTTGGTCAAACATTTTGACTCCAGAAAAGCATATATAATAAGAGATATTAGGTGGTTCCTTCTTGGACTTATGAGGGCTGCGCTCAAAGAAGCACTACTTTAGAATAAGGTGGTGATTTGAACTTAGGGTTGAAGCTAATAAATGGGAACATGTGAAAGCCAACGCCTGGTGCTTTCATTCTTGAGAAAATGTTTCTTTCACACTGTAGATTATAATGTACTGGGTGTTTACAGTCACACCCTTTGCATACTGTACCACTGCAAGTGTCTAGTGTCTCTAACCCAGCAAGAGAGGCATCAAGGTTGTACATTATTAAAATAAAATGGAAATAGGCTACACAAACATGTCATGTCTTTAATCTCCATTCCACCTTTTCCACCAAGTGTTAGTAAAAAACACAATAAGAATAACTAATATTTAGTGATGCCGGAAATGTGCTTGAGCCATAGACCCCAAAATATATTTTGCAAAAACCAAAAGGATTTGAAATTCAAAGGAAGAGAACTCATCAATAAAATACATTTTGAGAAATGTTGAAAAAAAGCATGTTGAAGTGAAGCCCCACTTGCCCTTTGTAGATATCTCCGGTTATTTCTAATATGTTATGTATATTTTTAAATGTGTCTGTCCAATATGTGGAGCAATCACGCACACTTGCTCACAGTCACGAATACACTATACAACAAGCATTGGCATAGCCAATAGGTCTCGCCTTTGGGACCTTATAAGTATTTAGTTATGCAGCACAATATGCACAAGTTACTAACTTGTGTAACGATATATCTGTAAGAGACAGTAGTTAGTGACAGATTCCTTACCTTAGAATATCCCCAGGCATCAGGCTGGATCCGGAAAGTTTTTTGCGTAGCAGTACCCCTGCGCGTCCGTCGTCGGCGTCGTGATCGCCGGGATTACGTCGCGGGCAGTACTTAGGCGCCGCCCCTGCGCGCTGACGTCAGTTCTGTACACGACTTTCCGCGCCAGGAATGCAGAGCCATGCAAGAAGCTGACATAGGTGTCTGAAAAATACTAGGGCCCTGAAAGGGATGTCCTTAACCCTAGAAATCAGTTCGCAGAACGGGGAGGATGGGTGGGCGGTAGGAATCTGTCACTAACTACTGTCTCTTACAGATATATCGTTACACAAGTTAGTAACTTGTGCATCTGAAAGAGACACGTTAGTGACAGATTCCTTACCTTAGAATAGATACCCCAGCAATACCAACCCCGGTGGTGGATCTGCGAACAAAGATCAGACAAGGAAGTCCTGGAGGACAGAACGGCCAAAGAAGCCGTCCCTCCGGACCTGACTGTCAAGGCAGTAATGCTTTGTAAACGTGTGCAGCGAGGCCCACGTAGCTGCCTGACAGATAACCGGCAGCGGAACACCGCGGCCCAAGGCCGTGGTAGCAGCCGTTGCCCTGGTGGAATGGGCACGCAGCCCAACAGGAGGCTCCTTCTTAGCCAAAGAATAGCAGGTCTTGATGCACAAGGTAACCCAGCGGGAGATGGTCCTCTTGTGCACCGCCCGACCTTTTTGGCGCCCACGTAGCCAACAAAGAGCTGGTCATCCACCCGGAAGTGTTTTGTGCGGTCAATATAGAAGGAGAGCGCACGTTTTGGGTCCAGACGGTGGAGCCTCTCTTCCTCTCTGGAAGGATGCGGAGGCGGAAAGAAGGTGGGCAAAGTGATGGTCTGCCCAATGTGGAAAGCAGTAACCACCTTCGGCAAGAAGGACGGACGCGTCCGAAGAACAACCTTGTCTGGATGAACAGACAGAAAGGGAGGTTTGCAAGATAGAGCCTGGAGCTCACTCACCCGCCGAGCGGAGGTGATGGCCACCAGAAAGGCTGTCTTCAGAGTCAGAAGACGAAGAGGACAGTTATGTAGAGGCTCAAAGGGAGCGCACATTAAAAGGTAAGAACCAAGTTCAAGTCCCACTGAGGCATTACAAACGGAACAGGAGGGAAGAGGTGTGTAATGCCTTTTAAGAACCTGTTAACAACAGGGGACTTGAAAAGGGAGGGCTGATCAGGGAGCCTGAGGAAGGCCGAGATAGCACAAAGATAACCCTTGATGGTACCCAGGGCAGAACCCTGTTGGGCCAGAGAGAGAAGGAACAGAAGGACCTCAGAAAGAGGGGCAGAAAGGGGATTCACAGCCTTTGCTGTGCACCATGCCACAAATTTGTTCCACCTGCAGGCGTATACCACCTTAGTGGAGGGACGCCTGGCTGCCAGAATCACATCACAAACTTCGGGAGGCAAGTCGAAAGGAATCAACTGCCGCCGCTCAATCTCCACGCAAGCAGGTGTAGACTGGACAGGTTCGGGTGGAGGACCGTCCCCTGCTGCTGCGACAGAAGATCCTCCCGAAGAGGCAGACGGATCGGGGGATCTACGCTCATATTGAGTAGCTCGGGATACCAAACTCTTCGAGCCCAGTCCGGAGCCACAAGAATGACTTGGGCCCGGTCGTGCCGAATCTTCTTCAACACTCTGGGTAGAAGTGGTATAGGCGGAAAGGCGTACAATAGACCGCAACTCCACTCGTGACGAAAAGCGTCGCCGAGCGAGTGCCGCCTTGGAAATTCCAACGCGCAGAACTGATGACATTGCGCGTTCTCTTCGGTGGCGAATAGATCTAACCAAGGCTCTCCCCACTGTAGAAAGAGTCCTTGCGCCACTTCCGAGTGAAGACGCCATTCGTGATCCATCATGCACCTGAGGCTGAGTTCGTCCGCCCTGGCGTTCAGGGAACCTGCCAGGTGTTGAACCATCAGGAACATGCCCTGATGTTCCAGCCATGTCCAGAGGCGCAGAGCCTCCTGACAAAGGGTCCACGACCCCTCCCCGCCCTGTTTGTTGCAGTACCACATGGCGGTGGTGTTGTCTGTGAACACCTGCACTACCTTCCCTTTGACAGAGGGAAGGAATGCCTTGAGTGCAAGTCGGATCGCCCGGAGCTCCAGAATGTTGATATGGAGCCGGGACTCCGCCGGAGACCAGAGGCCTCTGATCTCCGCCTCTCCCATGTGACCGCCCCATCCCAGAAGGGACGCGTCCGTCACAACTGTGTGCTCTGGCTGGGGAAGGGAGAGGGATCTGCCCATGACCCATTGCCGGTTCGAGAGCCACCACTGCAACTGTTTTGCAGTCCCCTCCGAGATCTGGACGTGATCGGACAGGTTGCCCTGGTGCTGCGCCCACTGGAACTTCAGGTCCCACTGCAGAGCCCGCATATGCCATCTGGCATGATTGACCAGCAGGAGGCCTTGAGGCCATGAGGCCCAGCAGCCTCAGGGTCATCCGTACCGAAACCCAGGATAAAGGCTGAAAGATCGGAATCATAGCCTGAATATCCCGGACTCGCCGTTCGGGAGGATAGGCCCGAAACTGCGTCGTGTCCAGAACTGCTCCGATGAAAAGGAGCTGTGGAGAAGGAATCAGATGCGACTTCGGCACATTGATGGAGAACCCCAGCGAGTGCAGGAGTTCGGCCGTAGTCTGGAGGTGGGAGACGACTGCCTGGGATGAGCCCGCCTTCAGCAGCCAGTCGTCGAGGTAGGGGAAGACTGAAACCCCTGCCCGGCGCAGATGAGCTGCGACCACCGCCAACACTTTCGTGAACACCCGAGGGGCACTGGTAAGGCCAAAGGGGAGCACGGTGAACTGAAAGTGCTCGGGGCCTACCGTGAACCGCAGGTAACGCCGGTGGGCCGGCAGGACGGGGATGTGGAAATATGCGTCCTGCAAGTCCAACGCTACCAACCAGTCTCCAGGGTCGAGGGCAGTCAAGACCTGAGCTAGGGTGAGCATCTTGAACTTCTCCTTCCGGAGGAAGCGATTGACGTTCCGGAGGTCCAAGATAGGACGCATGTCCTCCTTGTCCTTTTGGGCACCAGGAAGTAGTGGGAGTAGCAACCACGCCCTACTTCTGGGGTCGGAACATGCTCGATGGCCCTCTTGGCCAAGAGGGCCGTGACTTCCTTCTGCAGAAGTACCAAGTGATCCCCTGACATGCGGTGGAATTGAGGTGGCATGGCTGGGGGGTGGACTCGAAGGGGAGGGAGTAGCCCCTTCGGACAATGTCCAAGACCCACCTGTCCGAGGTGATGGTACGCCAGTGGGGAAGGTGATGGCGGACCCTGCCCCCTACCGGCGTGCTGTGCACCTGAAAGGAGGGACTAGGAGGGTTTGGAGGCCGCGGACGGGTTGGAGGTGGTGGCCTGACCCGCACGCTGGTTGCCCGATCCGCCACGGCGGAATCCACGTCCTCGGCCACGCGAAGACGCCTGCTGCGCGGGCCGGTGGCTGGGCTGCTGACGTGAAGGGGCGCCCCTACCGTGGCCACGATAGGGGCGAAAAGCAGAAGTCAGCGGAGGGCGTGTAGCAGAAAGGCCCAGGGACTTTGCAGTAGCCCGTGAGTCCTTAAAGCGCTCCAACGCATGGTCTGCTTTGGACCCAAAAGACCGACTCCATCAAAGGGCATGTCCATGAGAGTATTCTGGACATCCCCTGAAAAACCAGTGGTTCTCAGCCAGGCGTGGCGTCGTAGCGCCACCGTCGTTGCAATAGACCTGCCTAGCGAGTCGGCGGTATCAAGGCCACATCTTATTGTGTATTTGGCCGCATCCCTTCCTTCCGCAATGGCGCGGGAAAGCAGTGTCTGGACCTCCTCAGAACACTGGGGCAAAACATTCGCCACCGAATCCCACAAGGAGTGGGTATATCGGCCCAAAAGGCAAGCGGTGTTGATGGACCGCAAGCCAGCACTGGAGGAAGAAGAACCCTTCTTTCCAAATTGATCCAGGCGTTTGGATTCCCTATCCGGAGGGGCGGTAGGGAAGGCGGTTTGGGAAGCGGAGGCTTGGACAACCAAGCTCTCAGGGGTGGGGTGGACAGAGAGAAACAGGGGGTCGCCCGGAGCTGGGCGATGGCGTCGGGACACGTTCCTATCCACAGGAGCCCCTGTGTTGGGCTTGGACCAGGCGCCCAAAAGAACGTCAGTGAGGGCGTCGTTAAACGGCAGCACAGTCTCCGTAGAGGAGGCTGCCGGCTGAAGCACCTCTGTCAAGAGATTAGTCTTGACCGCCACAGTAGGGAGTTGGAGATGTAAGGCTCCAGCCGCCCCTACGCAACACCGTTGCAAAATTGGCTCCCTCCTCCGTAGCCACGGGAGGAGACAGCATGCCAGTGTCAGGGGAAGTATCTAGACCACTGGCATCCCCTAGACCCTCTGTCCAGTCCTCATCGTACTGACACTGTTGTGTCAGAGGGTCATCAGACCCCTCCCAGTCCTCCTGGTCCTCCTCAGGTTCAAAATAAGGGGAGGAGGGACATTTGGGACCCAAGGTCTCATCGGCGCCGGAACCGGCGTCGAGCGACGTCGGTCCGGGTCCATGTCCGGAGCCGGAAGGAACTGGGGACGACGCCGCCCGGAGCCCCAGGCGGCGTCGAGAACGGCACCGGAGACATCGGCGCCGGCGGAGGTGTGGTTAGGTCGACCGGCGTCGATGGGGGTTGTGGAGCCGGGATCGAGGCCGGGGCCGGAGCCGGAGCCGGGATCGAGGCTGGAGGCACGGGCGACGCCGGGGCCGGAGCCGTCGGCAACGCCGGAGCAACCCCATCAGGGCCCGCGGGGTCCGAAGGCGCACCGGAGGGACCTTGAGGCCCGAAGAGGCGGGCCATGGCCGACAGGAATTCCTGCACTTGGGCCGGATCCGCCCCCGAACCCGGGAAGGACGGGTATTGCGGGGGCGACTCCACAGGCATGTCCGGGGCCGCGGGGACGGTGCCGGGAGGGGCCTCACCCGAGTCGCGAGACCGGCGAGGCGAAGTCCTAGAGCGACGATGCTTTTTGGACTTCTTGTGTTTTGACTTACCGGACGAAGAAGACTTTGATGCCGACGACCGGTGTGGACTCCGCGATCGACCCCTGGACCTCTCACGCGACCGGGGCTTCCGCGGAGCCGAATGCCGGGCCTCGAGGAGCTTTCGAGACCGCTCTCGCAAAGCTTTCGGGTGGAGGGCCTGGCAGTCGGAACAAGACTCCGTGTCGTGGCCTCGGCCGAGGCAAAAGAGACACTCCCAATGCGGGTCTGTGACGGACATCATCAGAGCACAGGCGCCGCAACGTTTAAACCCGGGCATCCCTACGACACCTTGAAGTCGATGGAGAAAAACAGTGAAAAAATCACCAAAAAGCTTGGTCAAAAAATTAGCAGGGCACTGCTCTTCCCGGATCTGCGCTTGCTGGCGCGGAAAAAAGAAGAACTGACGTCAGCGCGCAGGGGCGGCGCCTAAGTACTGCCCGCGACGTCATCCCGGCGATCACGACGCCGACGACGGACGCGGAGCCGCACGACGCCGCCTACCGACGCGCAGGGGTACTGCTACGCAAAAAACTTTCCGGATCCAGCCTGACGCCTGGGGATATTCTAAGGTAAGGAATCTGTCACTAACGTGTCTCTTTCAGATCCTTGGTGCAACAACATCAACTGTTGCATGGCTAAACACTTATAAGGTCCCAAAGGCGAGACCTATTGGCTATGCCAATGCTTGTTTACTTGTGGTTCAGCCGCACCTGGAGCTGAGATTGGGGTAGAGGGTGCTGATTATTTAGAAATTAAATAATAGCTTTAAAAACACCCGCTGCAGAGTTCGACTTTCTTGTTGCACAAATTAGTGTGATTTCTGATATTTGTCTGTTTCCATGGACTTCATTGCATGATTTTGGTTGCAAGAAAGTGTCACTTTAAGTGTCACTCAGTCGCTGAATGTCTCTCATAAATCCACTGAATCTATGAAAATGTCACACATAAGCAATCTAAAACATTAGCAGCTATGCTCAAATCGGTGTAATTTCTGATATGTGTTTCCCTTGTCTTCATTGCTTGATTTGCTTGCGAGAAAGCGTCACTCATATTTGTGGAAATGTCACTCATAATTACACTGAAATTATGAAAATGTCACACATAGCAATCTGAAACCTTGGCAGCTATGCACTGCCATCATAGCCTCTTAAATAGAAAATACCGTACGTCATGCTGCAGCTGCTAAAGGACCTGAACATCCTTGGGGGCCGCGTTTGAGCGGGGCTGGTATCTGCTCACTGCTATCGTAGCATTGCGCGGCCTGTGTGGCCTGGCACAGCCTCAGAGGCCCCGCGGCGAAAGGGGCCCAGGGCGAGTCTGAGGCTGAGATCACCTGATCTCGCCGGTGCGGCCTGTGGCTCCCACCTCCCTGGATCGGATTTCCCCCGCGTGTGCTGGTTCTCCTGCTCATCCTGGGCCCAGTGAGGAGGAGGAAGGGGGGGTGGGGGGGACTGTTCCCCCACCTCCCTGCCTGGAGTGCTACCTGGCCTGCATCACCCTGCGGCTGTAGCCGCGGCCAGCATAGGAACTCCACCCTGCATTTCCCAACTCGGCCGCGGACCTCCCTGGGCTGCAGGGGTTGCTGGGACAGCTGCCCGTGTTTCCTGCTGTTGGGGGCCCCCATGGCCGACGGCCGGGCCCTCCTGCGCACGTGTGACGGCTCTTGCCCCACTGCCCCCTACGTTCAAGGTTCCGCTTGCTTTAGGGGGGTACTGCTCTCCGCTGCACCGGTCCTCCATAGGCTTGTGGGCGTGGATTGTCTTCCTGCTGGACCCTGTGCACGCTGCATGCTGTGTTGGAAGACTGAGCCCCCTACTAACCGAGGTGCTCTCCTGTGAAGTCCTGCAGCCCTCCAGTGTTGCCTACGGGTTTCTCTCTCAGTGAGTGCTCTCTAGAGGAGATGGACCTAGTGCATATTTGCTCCCAAGCTTCATTCCTTGCTTGCATAACCACAGAGGAGAGGTTTCCCTTCCGCTTCGCCACTGTTCCGTCTTATTGCCCTCCTGTGGGTCTTGGGAGGCCTTATACTCCCTCACTGTGCTGGCTGGATCTTTTGTGCTTCAATAATCTGGTTCACTGCACCTCTGATTGTGTTCCTTCCCATTGGCGTCCTGTTCGCCTGCTGTGCTTGCCCTGCGCTGGCACCTCCTTCCTTTTTTCTGCCAGTTTGTGGTACACTATCTTTGACACAGCACATTGCTGCCTCCTCTAACCGGCGCCATTTTAGCCTGACATCCCACAACCATGGGCCGCATGGACCCCAAGCAGCGTAGGCTCACTTTTGACTGTACTAAACCTGTTAGAGGCCAAGGTTCTCATTCAGATACCGAAGAGACAGCGGATAGAGCCCTTGATGCAGCCACTAATAAGGATATGTCCGCCATCATGGCCGAGCTCAGGGCGGGGTTCCATGCAATGGATGCGTGCTTCAACACACCTGCGGGGCGCATAGACAGAATGGGTGAGCGACTGGATCACCAGGGGACCACAATTGATGGCGCAGAGTAAAGGATATCGGGATTAGAGGATAGCACCGCAACCATGCAGACACGAATGGACAGATGGAACGCATTATGAAACAAGTTGCTATTAAGAATGAGGACCTTGAAGCCCGGTCGCGTAGGAACAACATTCGAATTTCCGGAATTGTCGAAACTGCCAACATGGGCCGACCAGACACATTCATGGAGCAGCTCCTTATCTGACCTTTTGGACCGTTTCAGTTTTTCCTCCACCTTTGCTGTGGAGCGTGCTCCACAGCACGCTCCACAGGGCCCTGGGCCCTGGGCCCTGGGCCCTGTTCCCTGGGCCCTCGGCCCTCCGAGGGTGCCCCCCTCGCTACCTCATAGCACGTCTCCTCAACTACAGGGATATGGACAGTGCCCTCCATCTGGCACGGGAAAAGGGTCCACTTCATTATCAGGGTGTCAACATTTCACTATATCCAATCTTTACACCTCCGGTACAGGAGGCCTGCCGCAAATTTAGTGATGTTAAAAACACTCTCCGTAAATTAGGCCTCCGGTATGCAATGCTTTATCTGCCCCGTCTGCATGTGGAGCATAATGGGAAGACCCGTGTATTCAACACGGCAGCGTATGTAACGGCCTTCTGTAAAAAACTATCCTCTAAGTCTCCCTCCCCCCGGCGGACGGTGCCTGAGCATACTGCTTAACATTTATTCCCTGAATGTGGATGGCCTAAATTTCTTTCAGGATCTCTTTGCCCACTTGGATCGGCTAGACGTTGATCAAATAATAATTGGCGGTGATCGCAATATGCTGCAGTGCTTACACACTGACTTTACCAGTTTGCAACCCAGTAACAAACCTCAGGCATGGGAAGGGATTCTGACACTCCATTGACATATGCGCTGCAAGACGCTTGGCGCACCTGTTATCCGGCCACCTCAGGATTCACGTTTTATTCTGCCCCACATTCTGTCTGGACGAGAGGTGACTATTGGTTCCTCTCTGCTAATGTCTATCTGTGGTTCTCTGATGTCATTGTCCTCCCGCGGACGCTGTCTGACCACAGCCCTAGCTTTCTTCAGCTGCAGATCCCATATGGATGTGGCTTGGAACACAATTGGAGGTTCCATGGCAAAGCCCTCCATGACCCGGTATTCCGAAGTGAAATTCTCAACTCTTATTGAATATTTTGCATTCAACACGGGAATGGTCTCGACACAGGCCACCCTCTGGGATACCTTCAAGGCCTATATTCGCGGAGTGTGTAACTCCAAACACATGGGTATTCTTTGATATTGATACTCAATTAAAACATGTTGAGACTACTCTGCGGGACAGCGCTCCATCCTGTTGGCGGAGTTCCGGGATCTTGCTGATGGGGAAGTTGCATATTTGTGAAAACACGCGGGGGCCCACCGTTACGGAGAAGGGGAACGCACCTGGTCGTACCCATGCACGACTATTGCGCCCAAATCAGCTACATAATTATGTGACTGAACTGCGAACTGACTCAGGAATGTGCTTCGTGGGAGGAGAGGGAGTATTGGATGAGTTGCAACGTTATTACCAGTGTTTCTATTCCTCTTGTATATCACATATCCCTTCTGAGATCTCCACATATCTTGAGGAAGTTGCAGCGGTCTGGCTTACAGATGGTCAACAACAGTTTCTTAGTGAACCACTGACTGAGGAGGAGGTGGTACAGGCTATTGACTTCCTCAACGTTTCTTAGGCACCGGGACTGGATGAGCTAAGTGGGGCCTTCTATAAGGCTTTTAAGCAACAACTGGCTCCCCATCTTCTGGCTCTGTACAACAAATCTTTGGCCGCTGGTACACAATCCCCTACACTTCGCGAGGCAGTTCTTACACTATTGTTAAATCCTGGCAAGAATCCCTGCCAATGCGCTTCCTATCGACCCTTTTCCCTTTTCAATCTAGACAATACAATTTTAGCTAAGGTCCTCACTACCAGATTGTCTCTTGATGGGGCAGATCATCTGTCCTGTTTAATCCGGTTTTGTTCCTCATTGGTCAACCTCTCTCAATTTACGTACCATTTTTGCAGTACTCAATAAGATATCTCCATCTATACCTACAGTCGCTGCCTTGTTGGATGCCGAAAAAGCATTAGAATTCCCTTGAGTAGCCTTTTTTGAGAGCTGTTCTTGGTAAGCTCTGTATTCCTTCTTATTTCATATCTGATTATGCTTTTATATTCTAACCCTGTGGCCAGAATCCGGGTCAATGGCTTGTTTACTGAAGCATTCCCTATTATGTGAGGAACTCGCCAGAGCTTCCCCCTATCCCCTCTCTTTTTCATTATTGCAATGGACCCCCTTGACTATTGTTTACAAGATCACCACGCACATCGGGGACTGCAGCTTGCTCATGGCCCTCTATTGCTCTCTCTTTATGCAGAGGATATTCTGTTGTTCATTCGCCACCCACAAGTCGATTCCCCCTCCCCCCCCCCACAATGCAGGAGATTGTTCAGTATGGTAATCGTTCCGGACACCGGATCAACTGGGCTAAATCAGAACTCTTCCCTTTGATGGATGCTGCTCAGCCAGCACCTGCAGATTATCCTCTTAGGTGGGCTGCAGATGGTACCAAGTAGCTCGGCATCAACTCCATAGAGACAAGGACCAAATTATACAGCTTAATTATAGTCTTGCAATGGCTGATCTTGCTACTCAAGTGGACCGTTGGGTTAAATTGCAGCTCGCAATGGCCATTATTAAAATGGACATACTTCCCCACTTTCTATACCTTTTCTTAAATATTACCATCCCCCTGTCACAAACCTTCTTCCACTCATGTTGCAGTCTCCTTTTGCGCCTGATCTGCGCAGGTGGTTGGCCCTGTGCCTGCTGGGATACTCACTCTCCCTTACGACTGCGGAGGATTTGGGGTTTCTGATCATTATCTATATTATCTTGCCACTCAGTGCCAATACATGCATCGATGGTATCACTCAGATGCCTGTATTCCTTCTCTTAGACCTGAGCGGGATCAGTTGGATGGACTTCTTCATTCACAGATAGGGCATCCCATTGGATGCCAACGATGTCCAGACCGTGTCCACAACTTGTTGGGCATGGCGCAGAATGCGACGTGTTCTGGGCGGTGGTCCACTATACTCTCCTGCTTTTCCTCTCCATGATAATCCGAAGCTACCTCTCACACTGGAAAAGTTTGTGCAACGCATACTCCACTGGCATAATTTATCGACCATGGGTGAAATTTTCCCGATTGGTCATGTTAAACAACCAGATGCTGATCCCCAATTACAGGCCGTACCCTACATGGACCTTTTTGTTCTGGTCAGACTACTCACGTTTCCGCAGGAATGTCATGCAAGGATGAGAGGTCCCGATTTCCCCAGAGCACTGCTATATCCAACTAAGTCAAAGCAACAACAGTAAACCAGGGGAAGAAGGGAAAGTAAGGATGGGAAGAAAATATGTCCCACGTCGTCCCCCACTCATGGACAGGACCAGGCAACCAGGAAAAAGCCCTACATGAAAATAGATAGAAAGTGTAAGTGTAAAGAAATACGTAACAAGTGAATACTAATTGTTAAGAAAAATGTGCAATCATCAAGTACCTAGATGTTCCCTTCTTCCGCTAAATGATCATAGACTGGTTCGCAAAGTGTTATAGTCTTTGTCTCAAAGAAAGGAAGGGAAGAATCACAATAAGGTAAACCTACAAGTAGAGAACAGAAATCAAGAAGAGAAGCACTCCAACACCCACCTAAGACTACTAGGCAACACTTGAAACCGGTATCTTGATTAGGGATTTTCTTCGTTCCTAAATTACTGGTTGAACATAATTTATACACAAGCTCTCTATTCTGAAGCAATACTTAAATCCTCTTGATAATCAGGCAGTAATAACATGGAATTCCTTTGACTTGCAGGAATTCTCTGGTACAAAAGAAAATACTAAATGGAAAAAAAGGATCTCCAGGGACCTGGTTCCCAACAGATAAGTATATGGAACTTAAAACATAAATAACTCATTGTTAGAAATGGGATCTCTGGTTGGCTAAGGCTTGCGTCAAAGCCAGGCAGAGACCACCACTCTAGTCAGGGCGAGGGAGTTACACACCCAAGATAACCCCTGCTCACCCCCTTGGTAGCTTGGCACGAGCAGTCAGGCCTATCCCGGAGGCAATGTGTAAAGCGTTTGCGCAGCACACTCACACAGCAGCAACACACTAGGCACACCACAAAAGGAACTCCACACAAGGTTATATAAAAAATAGCCTTTGTATTGTCATAAATACATTAGAAACATAACCACGTAATATACAGTGTGCCAACTGGCACTAGGCAATATTCACAGGGGACTATTTACACACGACAGGGCCAATGGGGCCACTGTCATAACCATCACAAATCACCAATTGTAAATGTAGCACAAATAATAAATGTAGCACACAACCAGTAATTACTGGTACAGTTAGGAACTAAGCCTGGGAACCTGCAATGTAAAACATAGGATGCATAAATCACCTTAGGCATAAAACGACATTAGGCCCAACCTCCTTAGCATAAACACATTACGCAGTACAACCTCATAATCATACAAGTACATTAGAGGCATAAACACAGGGTGCGTAAATCAAAGTAAATGCAAATCACATTAGGGCCTGGCGCCCTATTAAACTCACAGCCCCCTGGTCAACTGGCCATCTCAAAAGGGCTCAAATGCCCTATGTCCCCAGAGTCAGGGCGCTGCCTAGGCAGCAGGAGTCAAGGGTGCGCAATTGCGCAAGCCTAAACGTGGCAGCTGCCCACTACTTGCTGGGCAGCTGTGAAAATGAACACGGGCACCAGCGTGCCCCCTGAGCCCCTCTCTGGGACTCGCAACTGGAAAATGAACTGTCCCCCACGGTCGCAGCTGTGGAGACAAAAATCTGCCCTGGCACACTCCGTGCCTCTGGCGCCCCAAAACAATGCCCCACAAGCAATGAGGGTGGGCACTCAACGTGCCCTCTGGAATCCCACTGGGGCCCTACCAAACAAATGTGCCCCACGTTGCAGCTGCCCACTGTCAGGCGGGGCAGCTGTGGCGATAAGCACCGACAATGTGCCTCGATGGGCACTACCAATGTATGATTGTGAAGCCCCACTCCGGGACTTTGCGGACGGAATTGCCCCCAATCAAAATTAGGACTGGCACTCACTGTACCTAGGGAGCCCCGTTCACCGGGCCCCCCTTCTGCCATCACTTGGCACCACCGAACTTCAGGAACTCCTCTGGTGCAACTGGCACCAAACCAAAAATGCCAAAGCACAGCCACACTCACCGGGGCTCTCTGCGGGACTCCCTCGGTCTCCTCCAAGGACGGAGCAGGCTCGGCGGCGTCTCTCGGCTGTCCTCTTCTCCAGGCGGCAACTTCCTCTCCTTGGCCACACGCGGGGCTCTCTCCTCCTCACGGGAGCCCCGCTCTGTCCCAGGCTGCGGCTTCTTCTCGCCAGTGCAGGGTGGGCTCCCGCCTGGTTTTCTTCGCCGCACTTCACCCGGGCCCCTCCTGGGACCCGGGACTTCTCAGCAGAGCCTGCGAGGCTCCGGACTTCCGTTCTGCGGCCCCGCCCACAAACAGGCAGTCCCGCCTGACTTCCTGTTTGCCGCTCCAACGCGGCGGTGATTTCTTCGGCGGCAATGCGGGGTGGGCTCCCGCCAAAGCAAAACACGGCGGGGTGGGCACCCGCCGTAAATAAATATCCCGAAGCGGGGTGGGCACCCGCTTCTCTGGCCAAACGCGGGGTGGGCTCCCGCTATCCCTGGCAATGCGAAGGGGGAATCCCCACGTCGGGATTCCCTTGGCGCGCACGTTTCAGCCCAGCGCTGCGGAGCATGCACACTCCTCCTCTCCTGGCAAAGGCGGGGTGGGCTCCCGCTTCTCCTCAGAGCACAGGGGAATCCAACACACGTCGCAGCCTCGCGCTGCAGGCCGACACGGATGCGCTCCTCTCAGCAACAAAGAGCAACGCGCTCTTCTAAATAAAAATACAGCGCTCACAAGGCGTTAGAAGCAGCACAAGCTCCAGCAGTGGCCCCAAAAAGGCCAACAATAAAGAGTCCTTGGTGCTGGTGTGACCCCAGCACAGCGCAGCCAGGCAGGCCAGCACGCAGGGACCCCCAGGAAACAGCAGCTGGGTCCCGCGGCGGTTCCTCCTGGCAGAGTGTCCCCTGCAAGTCAGCACAACAGAACAAGAAGCTTCATGGGGTCACAGCCCCCTCTTTTATACACCCTTTTCCTTTGTCACATAGCACAGGGCTGGGGAAAACCAGGTGCAACTGGTTTTGGGGGAGCTTTGGAGCACTTTGTTTTGCTCAGCTCCTCTCTCCTTTCACAGGACAGGCTAGGGACATCAGACGCACCACAGGGGGTGGAGCCAGCATTGTGGAGGGAAGGCACAGCCCTATTCAGGTCCCAGGTGCAACTCCTCCCTCCCATCTAGATGCAGATCTCCCTATTCAGCCCTGCGCTGACTCACCCTGCCCCTCCTGGAGCCACACACACCTCCCAGCCCCTGTCACTCACAAAGCCAGACATGCAATTCACATCAGGCAGGCAGACACAGAGCACACATAAATGCCAACTTCTAAAAGTGGCACTTCTCCACTAGTCACAATAAATCTGCGCACACCACTGCGCAGCATTTATTCTCACGAGTTCGCACATACTAAACTCGCCCCTGCCCTACTCTCACACCAGGAATTACCATGGACACACATATCCCCCATGCATTCCTATGGGAGGGCAGGCCAATCTCACCACACGCACTCAGAGTGCGCACGCACTTTACACTGGGACACAGGGCTAAAGTGCGCAGAGGCCTAAAACCACCAACACTACCCAGGGAAAAGGCTAGGAGACGAGCAAAAAGTTTAGGGGTGAACCTGCCAAAAGGGCCAAGTCCAACACTCATATGCAGCGCAAAAGCGCTGTTACTGTCATGCTGACAGTGTCCTTTCTTGTTGCAGGGAGATCAGGAATACAACACTGCGAGAAACGTTGAGGATGAATCCTAAATCCGCCGAAGGACTCGAGAAACGCCTGGAGAATACGGGGAAGACGCGTTGAGAGCAGGAACTCTGACACCCGGCGGTGAACTGGAAGAGCAGCAGGTAAGTGACCCAGAAGTGAGGCACGCACGATCCCGAGCACTAGAACACGAAGCATCTTAGTGCGGGATCGGAGGAGTTTTATACTCGTCTGCCGGCACCCGCAATTCCTCGTAGCGGGACCGGCATGCATGACAGTTCTCCAGATACTCATTAATACTTTTCGATCACTTCTTCCCTCCTACAATCTGTCCCAAGAGGATTTTCCACCATTGACTCTCCCGATATCGGACATGGATGGTGACCATCTGACTTCTAGACGGTACCATCTGTGCATTACTATGAAACCTGACATTACCACCCGTGTGCGTGAGGTCTGGCTGACAGAACTGGGGATCTCCCTCACCCACAGATAAGATCTGAACATATTGTTGTTCACAGATTCAATGTATTTCGATTAACCATAGGCACAAACTACTAAATTTTAAATTCCATCACCGCAGCTGTCTTTCTCCCTCGGACATTATTACATTTGATCCTGCTAGATCTGATCATTGTCTCAAGTGTCATAACCCAAGGGCAGATTTTGCACACTTAACATGGACATGGCCAGCGATTTCTGCATATTTGGTTTCTGTCTTCTCACATATTTCCGCCATGACGGACATGGAACTCACATAGGGCCCGCTTCTTGTCCCTTTAGGATACACCAAAGATATACCGCACCCCTGCTTCGACTCACCTCCATGGCCCTTTTACTAGACAAACGAGAGATCGCACTCCCCTAGGGCAATAACAAACCACCCACTTCCTCGGAGTGGCTCAAAAGCATGACCTACTGTAACAATGTTAGTGAAGATTATGCCTCTCTTCAGCCCTCCACGTCTCACCCCAGAGATATCTGGCTGCCTTTTCGCAAATATTTCCGCACCCTCGAACAGGACAATACTGATTAGCTCAATTTTCCATCCTTCATTCCTATTGAATTACTGCTTCCCATATTCCATTTGTTTATAATGTATAATTCTACACCATGTCACCACATCAGCTTCATGTGATATTTCAAAACCGCGAATGTAAATTCATGATTTGCTTTGGTGATGTGATTTTCAACAGAATGCTATTGTTGCTTGTTTGTTATAATTGACAAATTATTAAAGACAATATAAAAAATAATACCTTGGCATAAACTACATATGCAGGTGTGCTGAATATAATATGCTATTCATTACCATTGGTGCGGGTGAGCATCATGGCTCATTCAAGGCTTTACCTTTCGTGAGTGATGGCCCCTCCCCACTACCCATATTCAACAATTGTAATGATTAGCATATTACAATCTGCAAATCTGCATAATATCAAGATATATATTACATGGGATTATGCAATCCCTGTATAAAAATCAGTCTTTAATTTCTTTGTAATGTATGGCTCTCACAGAGAGCCTCTACAGTTTACATTGGAATCTACATTTAAATCTGGTAACTCACTGCTATGATGTCGCAACAGTGGCGTCACTAGGGGGGTGCGGACCGCACCGGGTGACACCATCACATGGGGTGACACCTTTCCCAAATGAGACTATTTACTAAATAGTCTCATTTGGGAAAGGTGTCACCCATGTGATGGTGTCATGGAGTAAGTCGTTTTCCCAAATGAGACTATTTACTAAATAGTCTCATTTGGGAAAGGTGTCACCCCATGTGATGGTGTCATGGGGTGTTACCGCACTGGGTGACACCAACCCTAGTGACGCCGCTGTGTAGCAAATATTGATAACAAAACTCATTACCTACTATTTCTACCTCATAAAGGACTGCCAGGCCTTGCTGACAAGCATCTCTGAGAGCCTTCAGTGCAGCGCAGCTTTTCTGCTTTGGCTGAAAGCAGAAACCACAGCTGCACAAGGTGGGGAAAAAAGCAGGGAAGGTGGTGGAGACAGGTTAGTGATGACAGGACAGGTATTTATTTTTCACATTTGTGTCTAGGAGAGGAGACCATGTTATGCATGGATCCCCCAGTTAGTCCTCTGCCCCTCCATAGCAGTTGAAAGCAAGGCAGATGATATTGCGGGCGCCATACATACCATACAATTATAGATAGGTAAAATTATGGGGATGTTTTTTCACCTCGGTGTTCTGAATGGCATCATATACAACTCAAACTTCGCTCTCCTTGTCTATTTGATGTAACTCTGAATCCCTTGGTGAAAAACATCCCTGGAATTCACTATAATAAATGCAGTAACTGCTCAAATGTAATAACTTATCACAGTAGAGTTCTGACGTCACAATGCCTGCTGCAAGAGCCAGCACCCGATGAAAGAGGCAGGTGAGGCCATGGAGCATATTTAAAAGCAGCTGTTCAAAGAAGGAAAACAAAACTTGGCTTTTCTTTCTTCTGCTGTTTTTTTTAGCTGTCAGTGACGAGCAGAAAGGAGATTTTTATGCAACATGTTTATTTTTTGCACTCCTTAGGTAATTATAGAATAAGTTAGAATCTTTCTACATGTTTCTACACATGCCGAGGTATTGCACTTTTATTTAAAAAAAAAAAAAAAAGGACTTGTATTAAACGGATTCTAATATCTTTTTGCAATAAATATCTAATCGCTTTTATGATGTGTTTAGTTTTCCACTAGAGATTTTATTCTTCATGTCTGCAAACAGGATCTCATTTACATATGAAAGAGCTACAGAGCAAGAATTTAAGATGTTTGTTGAAAAGGTGATGGTGTGACCATGTAATATAGTAATAAAGTACCCTCTGCAGTACATAAGGATTTTGCAAGTCACCTCGGAGTTCCATAATCTTACAAAAGAACTCTGCCTCCTTCCTCTATATGGAACTCCTTGGTGACTTGCAATATTATATATATATATATCACAAAAAAAGAAGGTTGCCCTTGTAGGAACGCCACACAGTTGGCAAGACACCAGGGAGTGTCGAAACGCGTCATGGCTGCGGTGGTTGTTTCGTGAGCTCAATAAATCTTTTTAACTGCCTTACTTGGGTCCGTGCTTCACTTTCTGGACAAGGGAAAGCATGGTGAAGTATGCTGTGTATATATATATATATATAGAGAGAGAGAGATATATATATATATATATATATATATATATATCTCTCTCTCTCTCTCTCTCTCTCTCACAAAAAAAGAAGGTTGCCCTTGTAGGAACGCCACACAGTTGGCAAGTATCTCCGTAGCTTTTATTGCAGGCTGCAGGCAAACCTTACTATCTCCTCCCAAAATACGCCAAATGCATTTCGGGCTCCTGCCCTTGTTCACTGGCTCATTCTAAACAGTCCTCACAGCCAGGTGGACTAATTACCAAATACCCCGCCCATCGTTGCTCAATGCTTTATGGGTATGGAAGTCCTTTCCTGTTTTTCCATTGTGGATGCTGGACGGAAAGCTTGAATTAAAACTGTGCTCCCCATGTGGGTTACATGGAGGAGAAACAACAAAGTTCCTGCTCGTTTTTCGCCTGCAATATTGGATTTACCAACACCATACGGCCCTCAAAATTTCAAGCGCCAAGGTCTGCTGTCATCACGGCAGAGCGTCCCTGCGACGAGGCGCGCCGCAATTAAATCACAAAAAAAGAAGGTTGCCCTTGTAGGAACGCCACACAGTTGGTAAGTATCTCCGTAGCTTTTATTGCAGGCTGCAGGCAAACCTTACTATCTCCTCCCAAAATACGGCAAATGCATTTCGGGCTCCTGCCCTTGTTCACTGGCTCATTCTAAACAGTCCTCACAGCCAGGTGGACTAAATACCAAATACCCCGCCCATCGTTGCTCAATGCTTTATGGGTATGGAAGTCCTTTCCTGTTTTTCCATTGTGGATGCTGGACGGAAAGCTTGAATTAAAACTGTGCTCCCCATGTGGGTTACATGGAGGAGAAACAACAAAGTTCCTGCTCGTTTTTCGCCTGCAATATTGGATTTACCAACACCATACGGCCCTCAAAATTTCAAGCGCCAAGGTCTGCTGTCATCACGGCAGAGCGTCCCTGCGACGAGGCGCGCCGCAATTAAATCACAAAAAAAGATATATATATCCATCTTTATCTATCTATCCATCTTTATCTATCTATCCATCCATCTCTATCCATCCATCCCTATCTATTTATCTTTATCTATTTATCTTTATCTATTTATCTTTATCTATTTATCTTTATCTATTTATCTTTATCTATTTATCTTTATCTATTTATCTATGTATCTCCATCCATCTCTATCCATCCAGCTCTATCCATCTCTCTATCTATCCATCTCTCAATCTATCTCTATCTCTATATCTATATATATATCTCCAACAAAACAGGTAGCCCTGATTAGAACGTCCACAGGGAAGGTTAGCCTCTGACTCTGGGGACTTGCAGCACAAACAGTTCCAATGTCAATCAATTCGCTAATGGCTCGACGCGTTTCGAACCTCCGTTCTTGTTCACGAGCCTGACGATGAAAAACAAAACAGCAGCCAAGCAGAACACTTGTTTGATTGTATTGAAAGTTCCGCCCCCGTGGGCGTGTACATGCACCTGATAAGCTCCAAGGATTCTGGTATATGAAGTGTTCTGCAAATTATGAGCCAAGTGGATGCTACTGGATGTTTTAAGTAACGTCACAAATTAAAACCAACAGTGGGTAGATAAAACATCAAAAACTGTAAGGGTTGCCTGTATCAACGTCCTCCAGCTCGAGCCTCCGATTCTGAATCAGCACCCAGGGATCTGGGCACTGCAGATCCGCCTCCGGCGGCGGCCGTTCTCGCGACCGGACAAAGCCGCTACAATCCAACAAAGCAGGTAGTCCTGATGAGAACGTCCACAGGGAAGGTTAGCCTCTGACTCTGGGGACGTGCCTACTGTAGCAATATTATCAAAACGAACTGCATTAACCAGAAGGCCGTGAAGGCCAGGCCCACTGGGGCGGGCAAAACAACATAAAATGGATGAATACTGAATGTCTCGCTGTGATGAGAACGCCAATGATTAAGGGGAGAGTAAACCCGAAACGCGTCTGGCGAACAATGGAGGTTGTTTGGTTCCCGTGATGCAAGTCTGTAGCAGAGAGTAAATTGATGGAAAAGAAACCTACCTGTGTATGGCTCTTCCTTTGGGGGCAAACTTTCTTGTGGAGATATATATATATATATATATATATATATATATATATATATCCCCCCATGAGAGTCTCCAGGTACTGTGAACCCTGCGGAGAAGGAGTGGTTCAGTTGAACAGTCAGGTCTTGAGTCCTTTCCTGAAATCCAGCAGAGGAGGAGGTTCAGAGGTGAAGGTAAAATGTAAGTAAGTAAGTCCGTTTTTATATAGCGCAGCTACTCACCCTTACGGGTCTCAAGGCGCTGGGGGCCGTAGTGGAAATTAAGTGAGCTATTGCCCAGAGTCACATGGTGCTGAGCTGAGCTGCCGCCGGAGCCGGGGATCGAACCGTGAACCCTGTGCTCCGAAGTCAGCTGCCCTGGCCGCTGCACCACACCTCTCCACTGAAGGGGGAGGTAGTTCCAGGATTTGGCGAGGTAGGAGAATAAGCGACTTCCACTGTTGCTTTGGTGGATGCTGGGCTGTTCGCGAGGAAGAGGGAGGCGGAGCGCAGGTGTCTGGTGGGTTGGTGGAAGTTCAAGTGGTGGTTGATGTATGCTGATCCTTGGTTGTGCAGGGCTTTGTAAGAGGGGGATCAGCAACTTGAATTTACATCTCTTATGAATGGGCAGCTAGTGCAGCTTGCCGAGGTGGGGGTGATGTGGGTTCGTCCGGGGAGGTCAAGGATGAGCCTTGCAGCTGAATTCTGCACTGTCTGCAGTCTTTTCAGAAGGTGTGCAATGATTCCTGCATAGAGTGCATTCCTCCAGCCAAACGACTAGCTGGTACGACTAGATCTCAAGGATGCCTATTTAACAGTCACAATTTTCTCTCATCAGCTTTTTCTTCAGTTCGAATAGAGGAGGCATCTCTACAAGTTCACCTGCCTTCCATTTGGTCTTGTCTCCTTCCCATGGTGCTTCACCAAGGTAAAGCAACCGGCCATGGAATGGTTTCAAGCAGGAGGAGTCCGACTTATTGCATACCTCGACTACATTCTTCTCATGCAACAGAACCTGATCCATCTGCAGGAACAGCTCCAGCTGGTGACTTCCCTTTTATAGAACCTTGGCTTCATCATAAACGGCAAGAAGTCCGAGGTCAACCCCTCTCAAGGGATAGTATTACTGGGGTTCATCATCGATTCCATTAATCAGTCACTGAGATTACCGCAGATTAAGATGGCCTTAATAGTAGAGAGCTCCAAAGGGCTTTGATCAGGGACAAGATCTCGCTACGACGCTTAGCCAGGGTGGTGGGCCTCCTGGCTTCCTCCATCCTGGCCTGTTTTTCCGGGGCACTTACACTACACGGCCCTGCAGAGATTAAAAGTGATGCATCTCAGGCACAGCTGGAATTAAGACAAGGAGATTTCCCTTACTCAGGAGGTCCGATCAGAGATCGATTGGTGGTTGGAACACATGCAGGTCTGGAACGGCAGGGCCATATTCGGTTCTACCCCGGATCTTGTAATATAATCGGATACAAGTCGTCTTGTTTGTTGGTTCCGTTGTGGGGATATTACCACTGACAGTCCCTGGTTAGGCGACGAAGAACCTTTGCTTATCAACTGTCTGGAGCTCCTGGCTGGTTCCTTTGCAGTAAGGAGTCTACAATCAAGCAAGGTGTCCTGCTTCATTCTTCTGAAAATTGATGTGTTAGTGGTGCGGTATATCAACCTCCTGAGAGGATCATGCTCCAAGATACTGGCGAATCTGGCAAGAGACTTTTGGAAATATTGCCTGCTTCACAAGATCTTGGTGGCGCCGGAATAACTCCCTGGGAGGCTGAATCGGACAGCGGATTGGCACTCTAGACATCTGAAAGTCTCCAGTACCTGGCAGATGGACCTGTCCCGCTTCCAGGTTCTGATGAACAGACGGGGACCATGTCAGATCAACTTTTTTGCCTCACGACTGGACCATTAACTCCCGCGCTTCTTCACCTGGTGTCCGGATTCCCTGAAAGAAGCCACGGATGTGTTCCTACAGGACTGGAGTCAGATCATGGGATACGCTTTTCAACCCTTCTCGATGATCAGCAGGTTGACTGTGCAGGCCAGGCGACAACGAGCAGAGATGGTGTTGGTGACACCACTTAGATCGAAAGTCTAGTATCCAGTTCTTTTGGAACTTTCTATGGATTCTCCGATCCCTCTTTCCCAGACCCCAATGATGCTGAAGGATGCTCATGGTAACTTGCACCACTTGGTGCAAGGGGGAACTCTGCATTTGATGGTGTGGAAGATTACAGGTCATTCTGGGAGATGCCGGGATTATTACAACCAGCTGCTCACTTCATCAGCAGAGCGTGGGCAGATTTAACGGACAAGCGATACAAATCCGCATGGCACAGAAGGTCCGAGCGGCACAGATCACGCTGATGTGTGCAAGGGAGTTTGGATCCCATGGGGTCCGATGTAGTCAAGATAGTTAACTTCTTATCCGAGTTAGCCGAAAAAGTTTTGGCTTACAGGACTATTAATGCCTGCCGCTCAGCCATATCTGCAGGCCATTTTCCTTTTCAGGATATCCCAGCAGGGGCACACCCTCTAGTGTCTAAAGTGATGAGAGCGCTCAAACGTTCGAGACCCCCAGCTCCCAAATATTGTTCTCGAGGGGAAATTAATGTTGTCCTTAAACGTCTGGAATCCTGGCAAGATAACAATTTCCCTTCACAAAAACTGCTTGCAGGTAAGTTGGCGATCTTATGTCTTATATCCTGCAAGCGTGTTTCGGATGTTAGGGCCCTAG
This sequence comes from Calotriton arnoldi, assembly GCA_963921515.1. Classification (NCBI taxonomy): domain Eukaryota; kingdom Metazoa; phylum Chordata; class Amphibia; order Caudata; family Salamandridae; genus Calotriton; species Calotriton arnoldi. The sequence goes on along the minus strand of CAWUFW010000593.1, from coordinate 2,298,834 downwards.
ATATTTCAGCTAGAATGTTTCCCCCTCTTGGGTGCCCTTTTCCATTTCACGGCGAACTAAATCTAATACTAGAGTGGTTCACTATCCTGCTTTTCCCTAGCATCCAAAGTTGTGTGGTACGATGCCTCAGGGTGTATGAAGCCGTGACAGAAATGTCGTCCTCCAGGAACGTCTCAGCTTCTCATGGCTTTGAAAAAACCTTTAAGGTAGTCTCCTCTCCAACCATAGCATGCTGGGTGAAGTGGATTATGCAAGAAGCATGTATCGATACTTCTGTTTTCGGAGCTCATTCCGCCAGAGGGGCCATGGCCTTCAAGGCGTTTTAATTAGGTGGTCGTCTAGAGGATATCCTGAATGAGGCCAATTGGACCACAGATTCTACTTTTAAGGAGTTCTATTTCAAGCCTGTCTTGAGGGCAGCTTCACTGGTGGTTAATCAGCTTTAAACTTGCATAATCTGAACCTCCGGTCCTGACATTTCAATACTAGGAAGGACACAGAGAAGAGGATTATCCCTCCCTGTATACTAAAACACCCTAGAAGAATGCCTGATTCTCTGTAGGGATAAGTATATTTTGCAAATTCTACTCTTACAGTATGTTATGAACTGTTGTTGTGTATAAACTTTGAGGACTGTGCTATTTGTTCTGAAGCCAGGATTTGTAAATTAAAATCTTGCTGTATTTATTCTTCAGGAACTGAACAGAAACAAGGCTTTTGATCACACACAAATGACATAGCACTTTGCACGAAGAAAGAAGAAGTGCCTTTCCTTGATGATGTCTACAAACAGGCAGGAACAAGGCCCATTGGTGGACTGGATCATTTGATTTTTAAAGAATCAAGGGAAATTTACTCTTTGTTGTGTTATTATTAGTATGCTGGGCTGCTGAGCTAAAATAAAAAAGGAGAAATGCATAATCCTCTCCTCCGTGTCCTTAAGGGAAATTAAACTTTCCTTCACATTAGGTAGGAAATTTTACATTCTGAACCAAACACTCCCAACTGAAAACAATTAAGAACTAAAAGATAAATATCCTTTTCGCTAGGCCAATAAACACATTAAATATCCAATTATGAATTATAACCGGACAGCTACACCAAATTGCACAAACCAGACTTCCACCCCCTCTTTATCAAAAAAATACTTTTTCTGTCTTGGATGGGTCATAAAAAGATGATCAAGAAGAATATCCTTCAAAGAGACCAATATTTACCTCAGACACTCCTGAACCTAGTGGATAAATATTTATTCACTAACATATGCCAGATGATTCTAATATTTATCTGGAGGAAGCTCAATCCAGAATACCCCTGCATCTCTTCTACCTGAACAGAAATAGGAAGATTGAGCATTACCAGATTTTTACACAAACTTTGTGGCAAAAAACTATGGATCATACTGGAATGGTCCAAACAGGAAGCAGATAAACATTGGGCATTCGTGGATCACTCTATAGTGGGGTGCCTACTCTGAGATATCAAAATGCTTCATAAACATTTCAAGGTTTAAAAATGCGATCTTTAACTCCAGTTCACACTACTCTCACAACCTGGGGACTCGCTGGTGGAGAAATTCAGCCTTACCGCCTTTCCCTTACGCGGACATCATTTCACTTAAAGAAGAATTTTACCCATGCACTATAAGCAGGCCCTTTTGAACAGTGGAAGGAGTATGTTGTATGCTGGGAGAGATGTATCAAGGCACCAACATTACATTCTTGGTCCATGTAAGAGGGAATGTGGGCTGGAAAAAACAGAATTCATATCTCCCAAATCCACATTGAGTTTTATTTTGAGAAAAAACACTGGGGCAACTAATAAGAACAAAAATGTGGTTTGTAAACTATACCTGCTGTTAGTTCAGATAACCTCAAACACAGATTGGCTCCACATGATACACTGGGAGACATATGTGGAATCGCAAATTTCCTCACAAGAATGGGAATTATGAAAATATATACATAAAAGTTCAGTCAGTAGGGGGGTGGCCAAGCTGTCAAAGATGGCGGACGCATAGGGGAAGAGCTCCCGGGCCACACTGCACAATCCTGTTACTTTACCCGTTCTGTGGCAAGCATCCATTCTAGAAAAAGGATGCAGAGGATTTAAAGACCCTTGTTTCGACCTCCCCTTGCATGTGAGCACCTGGGGCTCCACGAATACTGCCATCCGAACGGTGGTGCTCCGTGAACAAGCTGAGGCCTTGAGGACACGCCTATCGAGGTCGGACGATCGAGACACCGCCAGGGGAGTGTAGGCCCTAGCCCTCCCCCAATCTCTTTCTTTACAGGGAATTGCGCAGACCACTGCCTCGTGAGTGTTGGGCACCAGGGCGGCAGAGCCGGTGACCAGAGCAACGACATAGATCCTGGGCCTGGCTTAAGCTAAATCTGGCCGGGCCGTGATGAGGGCTGGGGAAGGCCCTGCCAACAACAACCATAAAACCGGGCCGCCGCTGGAGCTGAGCACCGGGACCCAGCAGGCAGGGGTGCCGGACCGGCAAGTATAGTAAACATCGCTGGAAAGTAAAGGACTCGGCAGTAAATACTGCACCATTCAGGGGCATGACAGACTCAAGACATAGGTAGCAGTAACACAAAGACCCATCTCCACTGAACCCCCGAGAGCAGGCCGGGGCAAAATCAGTAATTTAGCCCCCCTAAGGTCATAAAAATAATACAAAAAACAAGGGTGAACACAAATTCGTGCATTGACTAACAACCAGCACGAGACGCCTTCCTCCACGCCTACTCGCAATCTGTGAACGGATCCATCCCCGAATAGCGTTGCTGACGATACTTACCAACAGAGAATACGGAGCTACGCCACACTGACTCCCCAACAGTGTAATATATGCTGCATAACCCAGGAAGAACACCAAATAGAAGTAAGTCCCCGACTCTGACATTACTCACTGATATCCTAGGAGCAAACACGAAAACAGCCAAGTGGCCACACATGAGAAATATGGGGCGCACGAGAGGGAAGACAACGGATCAATCAGATATCGGGCGCATGAGGCCTGAAGATCCTGAAAACTCACCCACCACATCTGCTGAAGACTATGTACCTTCCACAGAGGCCGATCCAGCCAGAGACAAACTCGACATTATATTGCAGGAGATCCGCGATTCTCATAAAGCGATATAACAATGACTAGCGACCTTGACAACAAACCTCACTCTCCTCAAGGCAGACCACAGAAAAATAGCGGACACTGTGAAAAACAACACAATGGAGTTAGCCGAAATAGCCCCACAGCAAAAGGACCATGCAAGTAAACTTATACAACTCCAAAAACAAGTGGCCATGTTACAGGATCGTGTGGAAGACGTGCGGCTAGTTGGTCTACCCAAAAACTGCGAAGGAACTAATCCAACACAGTTCATAGAAACGTGGCTACAGGCAGAGGTTGCGCCGGAGGGTCTCACGGACCTGTTCTGCGTTGAGAGAGCTCCCAGGGTCCCCGCGAGAAAACTGGTTCCAGGCATGCCATCACGCCATATAATTGTCCGCATTCTTAATTATAAAGATCGGGACACCCTTCTACGCAGTGCCAGAGAGAAAGCGCCCATAATATAGAACAAAACCCGTATCTCTATTTCCAGACTATACCCTAATGGTACAGCGTCAAAGGGCATCCTACCAGGAAGTGAAAAAGTCGATCAGATCAATAAACATTAAATATGCACTGCTGTTCCCAGCCCAGCTGAAAATTATATGAACACAAGAGTCACTTCTTTGACAACCCCGGCGAGGTCTGGACATGGATCGAACATAGCTTCCCAGACCAAGTACCAGACAGAAGTGACACAACGTAGTACCCCCACCTCCCCCCTCACGTCCTTCCCCTTGACCAAAGGAAACAACCGGAAAACAATGATGCGCAGCACTGCCACGGAAGAGAGAGGACACAACCCCGTCACAGGAACAAGTACTGGAATGTTGACGGGCGGCAATCCAGATAGGGGCCGCACTCTGAAGCACGACTGATCTCAGCAGATGACTCATGAGACGACACTACGATGCATTCAGAATCTGAGAACAATCTGACTTTATTCCCCACTACCAACCGCAACTAGCAAATAACCTACTGGGATAAAGATCAAGCCACAGTCATGCCACGATACGAACGAGATGGTGATGTATAATATAACCCCTTTCTCACCCTTACCTCCTCTGTCACAAACAATGCAGAAATAACTGTATTAAACGTACTTGCAATGTGGGGTAAGTAGCTGAACACCGATAGACACACCAGCCCGATTACTAATGCGCACCCTACAAGGCTGCAAAATACACTTAATATCCCCGTGCACATTATCACCACCCACAGTCACTAATACAGAATAGCTGCGGTTCTGGGAGCCTCCCCCTTAGGGACAATATAAAGTCACTGTTTAACACAAAATATAAAGTTACTGTTTAAGACTGCCCTCACATACTGGAAATTGGCCCTTAAATCCACGTCAAGGCTATTCCATATGCACCAAATATACCACTTCTGGGTCTCCCCACTCCAACGGGTACACTGTCACAGCGTTGATTACACACTTGGGAGCAGGTAGGAGTGTCAACAGTGGGATCACTGTTCTGAGACTGCATGTTGCTGAACCATATGGATTTTACACACACACAGGGTCTTCCAGACTCCTTATTCCTCACACATGCAAACCTTATGCGATATGTGAAATTACACTGGGCCCCAGATAGCACTGAACCAGCCATGCATGAACTCATATATGGGGTACATTTAATGGGTAATGATAGACACTTAAAAAGCTGGCTAAACCAAGGAGTACGATCCCACTTAGCAGTACCCCTGACTCAGTTAAGAGGCAAGTGGGGACAAGATCTAGGGAGAGGCCTACAGGATAAGGAATGGAAGCTGTCTTGGCCTTTCCGAAGAAAGTTTCACGCAATTCCAGATTCAAACTTATACAATTTATGGTCGTGCACAGGGCCTATCTTACACCATATAGATTACATGCTATGTTCCCCGATGCCTCACCATCTTGCCCCAGATGCAGCGAACAAGATGGAAACCTATTGCACATGCTGTGGAACTGCCCAGCCCTTTCTTCCTACTGGCCGCAAGTGGCGACTGCTCTAGAGGAGGTGACGGGGGGGGAGGGACTAACTGGTATACAGCAGAAAAATGTATATTGGGGCTAAAGCCCGCCCCAAAAATCACAGTTCAGTCCAGGTTTGCAGATTTGACACGCCTCCTCGCAAAACGCTTAATAACGAAGAGGTGGAAATCCACATCGCCTCCAAACATTTTGTCTTGGCAAGAAGACGTTATACAATGGGGAAAGGCAGAAAGCGAGGCACTCTGCAGGGCAGAATATTGCGGCCTGCGGAAGATACCAATAGCGATGGAAAGGGACACTCTTCTGGAAGCTTTTAAAACTATGGCACACCTGAGTGCACACATTACTACCCTCAGTTTAAATAAATAACCCCATTGGCTATAAAGAAGGCATAAAAGATAGGCAAAAAACCCATAAAAATGCACACTTAATTAGAAAGATATATATATGGCCCCCATCTAACACATCCTCCCTAGGCACTGTTATATTCCATATAGGTACCCTGATATAGGCCCAGGTAACTTCATAACCCTTCACCTATATTCTTCCCTACATTACACTTATAACGGTTTACAGGGACTGACCTTTTACCTAGATACGACACTGCATTCAGAACGCAGGTTTTTCCCTAGTTTGAAATCTCAAACATTATGCATGAGGATTCTTGGAAGCGCAGCAGGACTACCATCTCCTGTATAATATCTATGTATAAAGTTCATGCCCGACGTCATCCTTAGGCCAACACAGTAATACAACGAGGTAGGACCCCTGGGGAGACCTATGGGTATATATACACATCACATCTTGCGAAGATAGAAAGAGGAGACCAGGACTTCCTGGCCGACACACTGACGCGAGACGCTGAGGTTCCTGTATGTAGACACTCCAGCTCACAGTGGTCTAACATCCCTTGCGGGGTGTCCAACCCGAGACCAAGACGGGGTCCCACAGTCTCACTTCAGGTAATGGGGTTGACTTTATCCTAGAGGGATTCTTGGCTTAACACCTACACACATGCTAGGTACACTTGGGTACATCTAGTTAGGGAGGCATCGTAGGAGTACGCATCCTTTTATTATCATGTATTTTATTTACTTGTACGTATTCATGATTACTGCAAGATGGTAGAGCTTTACCATCCGTTTACTTTCATAGTGCTTCTGATCCTATATATCTGCTACTGTCTAACGGTTGTCGCAGCTCATCTATTTTACACCAGAATAACAACTGTTCAATAAATACTTATTGAAAACGCCCAGCCTGTTTATTCTGTGTCTCTCTCTAAGACAGACTAAGTAAGCACGAGTGACTGAGCGAAAAGTGGTATACTGTTTCCACGGTCCTGAGGGATCAGGGTTGTCATGTTCGATGGTTGCCAAGAACTATTCTCTTCTTGGTAAGAGGAGATTACAGTGGCACTGTGAGCTAGCTGATACAAAAGGCCAACATACCCGGTGGGGGTATTCAGAAGCAGTCTGACACTAATCCTACAGTGTATGCTGTCCGAACGCGCAGATACTGTATAACCTTTCTAGGAACTACACGACAGCACCAAGGGGGTCTACGTCGGACACCCTTATAAGTAACACGATATCAGTGTCTCTAGGATATTCTGCTCTATCAGAAGTGTTTTAGACAAGACCACCAACATCATTCATGCTCCTTCTGGGTCATGGGTAACCACCCGTGGGGGGAGGAGCTTCATAGTTCCTTTTCAATTAAAAGTTACAAATGTTAAAATATAAATCAAACAGCATGAGTGTGAAAATTGTACTGCGTACACGATAGTAAATGTTTTTTTAAAACCTAAACTGCCGGAGAAAAGCACGTTTATCAGAAATGTGATCCGACTTGTAATATAAAAAATGCAATAATACCTCACACTGTATACGATTGAGAAACACCAACAAAGTTTGAACAACAAAAAAAAGTTCCGTCAGTTTGAAACGCCAAGAGATACATTGTGAGATACTGTACGAATGGCATTATACTCCACCCAAAATCACTTGTATGTTACTTAGGACTACCATTCCAAAACAGAATGGCATGCGTCTTTACAATGTTTGGGAGCAACAAAACTGATCATTGAATTGCACCAGAAAAAAGCAGATCCTCCATTGAATGCATAAAGGTTCAAGATACTAACATCAATACTAGCTATGAAGAAACTTGTAGGTGACCTGGGGGCATCATCGTGCTTCTTCCGAAGAACAATGGAAACCATAGGTGAACTTTCTAAGGGTTTACCATCACAGACACTTCTGCTGAGAGGGAGGTCTGTAAATCTTTTTTCTCACTCAATAGCATTCACAACATCTTGGGTGGGGGGATGTGGAGAGCAAGTGAAGTGGGAGATCAGATGCACTTGTAAAAGAATTCTGAGAATATAATTTGCAAATAATCATGAGGCGAGTACAGGGGATTTGGAGGTGTTTAATCTAGGTGTTAAATGACAAGACATACCCTTCAAATCACTCAAAACATCATTAGGAATGATGTATGTCAAATTGACTGTTTCCTTGCACTTTTAAAACTGAAAAAAATACATTGGGTAAAAAAAAAACTAAATTTCCTATCATGGAATGACATCTGTTAGATTCACCAACAGCAATAGTCTGTGACCTTCTACAACATGCTACTCTCCCTTAGTCCCACCACTTTTCTTCCAGCTACAATGGCAAGATAAGCACCTGTGAATAAACTACGGGGGCTTTGTATAATTAAAGGTATAATTACCTACATATGTTTATGTGTGGTCATCACCACCATAGCAGCGCACCAGAATCCTAAGCACTTTTTTTTTTACCCAACATTGCCCTGAATGGGCAATAGAAGACGCAGCATACCACACAGCTGGTGCTCAGCACAAGTTTGGTGTGTGGAGTGTAAGCACACTGTGTAGCACTTCCGAGGACGAAGCCCTTCTCGCAGCCACTAAGACAGCATCACAGCCAGACACACAGCTCCAAAGTACTGCACTCACAGACACTTTGCTGATAGCTAAAACAACTCCCAAAGCCAAACATGGTGAATAATCCCAAATGTATTGACATCTTGGAATGTCAATGTCCTCAGTCTTTTTATCCCATTTCAGGAAAAGAACAGAGTTGTCATGGCACTGTGTTTGCAACGAAAAACCTTAAAGCTCCTCAAATTCTCTAGCTGTTAGTTACCAACCTGAACTCCCACACACAAAATGCACTGTACATGACCTCATAAATGACATCACTGGCGATGCCACATCATTTCTCAAATTATATCAATTAATCTGCCATGGTGTCATGGGACAAATTGCAGCCAGGCCCAGAGACATAAGCTAAAAAAGGATCTATCCAGTGAACATAGGGAAGGGCTCGAGAGCAGAATATCTTCTTGACAATTTTGGGCTTGTCTGAGTATAGTGCGGAATGGGTTGGGAGCAGAGCCTGCTACACATTTCTTTTAAAAAGTACCAGCAGCATGGCAAAGGCTGCATCCTAGTGATATTCATAATAACCAGGCATTGTAGTATTTTGCTGTTCATATTAATGAACAGGCACTACTCTTCTGAAGGCTATCCCAAACCCCTTACTACTCTTCCAACAGAGAAGGGGTGGGAGTCTAAGCAGCTAACAGCGGTCCAACCTCCTTGGACCAGAGCTGCAATGGTTCTTACACAGGGACGGTGGCTGGAGAGTTTGAAGGGGGATACTGCTGAAGTATAAATGTTCTGTCCCTACAAGGCCCCTGCAAAGGATCACCAGTGGGTATATTAGGGGTAGGTATTCATGTGGAACACTCAGTATGATTAATTTGTAGTAGTAGAAATGGTGGTGGAGTAAGTGTCTGTAAATGATTGTAACCACCAGATTATTTATTGCAAATTCCTAACACAGATATGCCTATGCCAAAGTGGCACATGAGCATTTAAGTTTACATAGTAAATGATTGGGAACCCCAGGCATCGCAAATATCGAAAGAATATGATCTTCCTGATCCTGGCGTTTAAAGATCCCGCCTGTTGGTTCACGATCAGGAAGACGCCCGGACGCTCAAGCCAATTCCAGAGGCACAGAACTCTGGACCCCACTCTGCCCTGCTTATTACAATACCACATGGCAGTAGTGTTGCTGGTGGGAACGTGCACTAGCCATCCCTTGATGGACATCAAGAAGGTCTTCAATGCCAGGATGCTGGCCAGTAGCTCCAACAGATTTATGTTGATATTTAGAGGAGCCGAGTTTCCACCCGAGTTCTCTGATCTCCGTCACTTCCAGGTGACCACCACAATCTCTAAAGTGAATAAAAAAGTGATGGGTGGAATGCTATAATTACTCAGGGCCGCACCACAGTCCATATATTTATTTGCCCACCATGATACCTCAGATTAGATACAGCCATATGCAAATCAGTCTTGGTGCTGCTCCAGTAGGAACAGTCCAGTTCGAACTGCCAAGCCAGGTCCTCTCTGAACCGGAACATAGGCAACCCAAGGCCACTCTTGCCCAGTCAGGTGCAGCCAGGCTCCAGTGGCACAGTGTAAGAAATTGGGTTATTGGTTGAGGGGGGTAGAAGTCCCATTCAGGCAACCACCACAATCCTTGTCAGGGTGAACCACAAAAGTCACTAAATTAACCTGTGCTCAACTCTCAGGGAGCTTATCACAAAGCAGTCAGGCTTAACTTAGAGGCAATGTGTAAAGTATTTATGTAGCAAACAGTAATAAAGTAAAAACCCTAAACCAGAAAAATCCCAAACCAATTTAGAAAAATCAAGTACATTATAAATATAAAATGACACCAAAGCTAATTAAATCAATTTAGTAGAACTAGAGTTATGATTTTTTTTATTTAAAAACTGTTTTTATTGATTTTAACCACAAATCGCCCACATTTGCTACAAACCAAGCACAAAAATCAGGAAGAGGCATGACACTATGCAAGAAGAGTGGGGAAAAAAACCCATGACATCGGAAATTGAAATGTGCAGATAGACCCATTCACAGCCGTATGTTTCCATTCAAGGACCATGGTCTAGCCGGGCAAGGTTTCAAGCATGATGACCCTGTATATGGCCCAATCCTTCCATACCTTGGGATATTTTTGGGGGCAGCCTCTAGCCACGTATATGGGGCGCTCCAAACCCATGCAGTGAACCATTCCTGTCGCCCATTTACTAACAGGAGGGGCCTCCACATTTTTCCAAGCCTGAGCGATGTCTCGCTTAGCAATCATCAAGCCCAGCTAGAGCAGTGTCACCTGGTACCTATTCCCCTCCAAGTCATCTGTGAGGTAGCGAAGGATCAATGCCAGTTCTCTAGGAATTGGCCAACCTAGTACCGGCTTCAGGGCGCCAACTGAAAGAGCGAGACAATGCCATAATGTGTGTATCACATCACCATCCTCTGCACAGCAGCGCAAGCAGCACCCGTTGCGATTAGCCCCATACTAAACAGGCGTGATCTAGTGTAGTAAGTGCTGTGTAGAAGTCGAAGTTAAAACAAACAGAACTGTGAAGCTATCACCGCCTCTCTGAGGGTGGCCACAGTCTCCATCCATTCCTCGTCCTCCTGCGGCCCCAGGTCCCGATCTCACAACGCCCTCACCTCCACCATTGGATCAGGCTGGTTACGAAGTAGGGTCTGATAGATGGAGGCTAGTTTATGTTCCTTGATATTAGTAAGTAGGACCTTTGCTTCCAAGGGAGAGAATTCAGGTATGGCTGCAACAGATTGTAGGTATGGAACCAACGCATGCCGGAGTTGAAGGTACCAGACATACTGAGTGTGGTGCAATTGAAACTCCGCTTGAAGTTTTGAAAGGACCTCAGGGACCTGTTATGGAGCACAACATCAAGCGAGGAGATGCCTATGGTGTCCGTAGTCGAGAACGACCGGAGAGCCACAACATGTGGAAGCCGAGTCCCCGTCCACATCGGGGTTTCCAAGGTAAGACTACCAGCACACCCCATGGACTTTGCCGCATATACCAAGATCTTCAGCACCACTTGTGGTGAGGTAGGTGGGATAGGTCCCCCATAAAGCAAATGGGGGCGGTTGCAGAAACCCATGAGCCACTCCTCCGTCGCGTAAGCCTGATCTTCAATCCCTCAAACCATCAATCATTCCCAATCAGAAGGTGTGTAGCCCTATAGTAGAGGATGATGTCAGGAGTAGTTATACCCCCATCAAAGGTATGGCGGGAGCATTTATCGAGGGAGATCCGAGGGACAGCCTTGTTCCATAGCAAGTCACGGATGAGAGCATTTACCTTAGCCAAGAAGTTCCGGTGTACCGGGAATGGGTAATTTTGGAGCTGGTAGAGCAGCCTGGGCAAGGAAACAATCAAATATGGCCGAACGGCCCAGTAGGGAAGAGTGGAAGGGAGGACCAGAACTTTATGTCGTTGGAGAGACCGTCAAGTAGGGGGCTGAAGGTTGGAATCATATGCCCTTAGCCCATCTTCGGGAACAAAGTACTACTAGGAATTAAAAACCCAGCAGAAGCACCCACAGCCCAGGTGCCCAAGACATAGCCGGAGAACATGAAGAGATGGGGAACATGGAGAACTTAGCTGTGTACATAAGAATACCAGAGTAAGAGCCGGACACCCGAAGGATCTGGAGAGCCCAGAGTCCTGTCTCCTGTGGATTGTCCAATAACAGGACATCTTCAGCATAGAGGGAAATCCTATTGCTCACCTCCGGGACCTCTAAAACCAGCGAAACAAGGTATCCACCTGCACCCATGCCGCCAACGGATCTATGGCCAAGGCGAATAATAGAGAAAATGGGGACATCCCTGTCGGGTGCCCCTTCCTATAGGGAACCAATCGGACACCGCCCCTCCAACACATACCCTCGCCAGGAGGTCAGTGTAGAAGAGGCATACCAACTCGATGAATTTAGGGCCAAAACCAAAGCGATCTCGGAGGGCAGAAAGGTAATTCCAACAACAGAATCAAATGCCTTTTTAAAGTTCACCATAAGCAAAGCCTGATGTCTGGGTAATTGGCCACTTAGCTCTATGCCGTTGTGAAGTCGGCGTATATTATGTTGAGTGGCTCAATGGGGCATAAATCCGGATTGGTCCAGGTGCCCCAACTGGGTGATCACTTCCGCAAGATGATTAGCCAACACCTTAGCCCAGATCATGACTTGCGAATTCAGCAGGGAGATCGGCCGACAGTTCTCGCATCGGGTGCCATCCTGGTCCGGCTTTGGGATCACCACAATCTCGGCTGAACAGAGGTCTTGAGGTACTGTACCTCTTGTCAGAGCCTCATCAAAGGTTTTAAGTAACAAGGGGCCGACGTGAGGCCAAAGGAGGCACCAAAAGTCGGGTGGATAGTCATTGGGACCAAGTGCCTTGCCTGCTTGAAATTGTGAAAGAGCAGCTCTAAGCTCTGAGCATGTACCCCCTTCCCCCCCCCCCCATTGGCATATACATCTGCAAGTGGCCAACCATGCCGCACAAGCCTCCTGCGTGAGCTCCTGTTTAAGTAGAGTTTGGGTACGCAGGGAGGCACGTAGGAGAGCACATTCCATTGCGGCTACATATCGCTCAAGATCTAGCACTCGAGCCTCAAGGACCTCCACCTTCCTTTGTGCACCATCCGCTGTCCCGATCAGTAGCTAATGATGTCACCCTGCAAGGTGGCTTTAAAGGCCTCCCAAAGAGTTCCCGCAGAGGGCACAGACTCCCGATTCTCACACAAAAATCGCTGATTTATAACATTTGTCCCGAAATTCTTCACCCTTTAGGCACCAGCGGCTTAGCCGCAGCCCACCCTAAGCATGTATGGCACCACGCCAGGTCCAACATCACCGTCAAATGGTTCAAACGGCCCCTCACTAGGATAAGCACATCAAGCACACAATGGGCATCACGTTGAGGTAGGAGAAATGATCCAGATGGGAAACGGATTTATGGGGCGCGAAGTAAAAGGTATATTCATGAGTAGAAGAATGGTGGGCATGCCATACGTCGAGGAAGGATTAGTCGTGAAGAAAGGTGGAGAGCAGGGAGGGGGCACGCCTGGTTGTAGAGGAGCGATCCAGATCAAGGTCGCCCACCCCGTTGAGGTCACCCCCCCAAAATCCACAGAGCATCAGGCAGCTCCTGGAGGAGGTCGCCCAACTTCTCTAAGAAGTCAGAGTAAAGGTGAGAGGGGAACGGGGGGGGGCATATCCGCAGATCAAGGAGATTTGAAACCCTCGTGTAATGCCCATAACTGCCACATAGCGGCTGAGATTGTCATGCCACACCCTGGACACCATCAGGGGAACATGTCGATGAATCAGGATGATTGTGCCCTTCGAGCCCGTGGAAACCCAAGTGAATTACCCATAGCGGTGCCAGAAAGGGGCAGTTTAATCCCATGAGATTGGTTTACTGTAGCAGGAGGATATCGGGGTTGGACCTTTGAACCATCTTAAAGATTGCTCCACGTTTAATTATATCTAGCATGCAGTTGACATTCCAAGAGAGGAGCGTCATTTTGGCCGAAGTGGCAGGTTTCTGAGTTTCAGTCGAGTGTGGCAAAGTGTTGTGCATGGAACCATGTGGTGTGTGGTTTCTGTGCGGACGATTCATGTAAGTGTTGTTTAGTGTAAATATAGTGCACCATTAGTGGGTAAAAACAAAACAAACTCCGCCCAACAACTCCCACCCCATACTCCGCAAACTGGAAGTACCTGTCATGGTGCAACTTGGGACAGCAGCCAACTGGGCTAGACTATAATGTGAATCATCTCCTAGTATACAAACCCCGAACCCAACTATTCCAAGGAAATATGTGAAAAGAAAAACTAACAAAAGCCCACAAAAGAAAGGGGTAGCGGGACTAGGTGTGTAGGTTGATGCAGAACATGTAGCACCAATTACATAATTACCAAGGCACCTGATTGAGTAAAGTCCAAGAGTGTCACACAGGGTCAGGTATGGTCGCTGAAGTCTCAGGGGATGCAGAGCCATGGGTCCCCTCCTCGACTCAGGCAAGCCCTTGTCCCGAGTGGGGTACCTCTCTGGGCCAAGGGAGCGGGCACTACGTTTTCTGAGGCGCTCCACCATTCACCCAAAGGATCCCACCCGCCTGAGGATGACATAGGTCTCTCCATGCACAAGGCCGAGTGCTCCTTCAGCAATCCCATGCCATCACCGGTGTATCAAAGAAGGACTTTTCCTGAAACATGACCTTCAGGCATGCTGGGAAAAAGAGCATGCACTTGATGTCCATAGCTCTAGGTTTTTGCTTAACTTCCTGAAAGGAGCGGCGTGGCCGATGGACATCAAGAGTGTAGAGTCCAGAAAAATCATCACAGGGAAGGATTAGAATGTCAAGGGTCCCATCGTGCGCGCTGCTCACAAAACAGCATACCTATCGGCGTAATTAAGCACCCTGACAATAAAGGGATGAGGCGGAGCACCCACCGGAGGCCTCGCACTCAGTGCACAGTGCGAGTGGGTGCGGTTCCCCCCCGCTCCCTCGCGGAAGCCCAAAATACGCAAAGTGTTGCACCTCAACCTGCTTTCGGCGTCTTCCATCCAGGTCTCCTGTTGTCCTACCAAGCGCTGTAGGGTCGTGAGGTGAGTCTCAAGTGATTTGACCGCGACTTCAGTCTCAGACACCCTACTCTCTACCTCTGTAACCCTGTGCGTGGTGTTTTGCAAGTCCTATCAGATTAGGGCCAGGTCTACCTTCAGTTTTCCCATTTTGCCCTCCATCGTTTCTTTAAGGTCTTGGATCGCCTGCAGGATGGAAGAGGGCTGGAGGCTCTCCGCTGGTGGTGTGTCACCCCTCGTGACCCCAGCGTCATCTGAGGGGGTTGTCTGTTTGGTGTAGCTATCAATTTGTTGCTGCAACGACCCATGTCAGTTTCAGGGACCCCCAGGGGAAGGGAAGTCACAGGCTAGGAGCCAGATTGGAAGCCCTGGAAAAGGAAACAGTTCACGCTTCAATAACGCTGTGGCAATACAGAGTCAAGTCTTCAAAGATAATCACCCTTCATCCACACCCAGCCTCACATCAGTAGGTGGTCAGAGTCATCATGTTCAGAGGACAGCACCCGCAGCAGGATGCAAGAAGCATTAATCTGAGGAGCCACACGGAATCCCGCACCGGACCCACGTCCGCATCTTTCCCGGACTGGTGACAACAGGAGCAATCCCTTAAGCACAGAGAGGGATTGAGAGTGTCAAGACTATGCATCTTCGCCACTTCCCCAGTATTGGCCAGGTAGCCGTTGGCCCGATCTCACCATCGGATATGACCAGGTGTCTGCAGCCTCAGGAAGGAGCAGGCCATCAGATGAGCAGAGCCCTCCGCTGCGACTCTGCTGCGCAACCAGGGCAAAATAGTGATTGCTTAAACCCAGATCTGTGACTGGGGGGTCAGTGTTTGAAACGTTTCAACACTACGTCCATCATTTTATTTTGTGATGTTGCTATGTGTGCCCTGAATGGCTAAAGATATGCACAGGCGTAGGTCCCTTGCTCGCTGGGCCACTGGATTCAAGCTAGTCTGGTGGATGAGGGGTGATACACTGAAACCGGTCCCAGGATGCTTGTTTCCAGTCTAGGGACGACCTGGCTTGGCAGTTCGGGCTGGATTGCTCCATGGGGAGCAGGGTCAAGACTGATTTGCATAGGGCTAGGTCCAAACTGGGGTGACGTGGCAAGCGAAATAGCGATGGATTGAGCCCAGATCTGGGACTTAGGGTGAGTGTTTGAAAGGTTTCAACACTCCATCCATCATTTTATTTTGTGATGTTGCTATGCGCAACCAGGGCTAGCCAGGGTGCAGCCACATGCATTTACCAGGCACTCACCACGGACGTTTTAAGTAGGGGTGGGCGGAATTTGCATAGTCGCGCTACGCAAAGCTCCGCAAAACAGTAAAAAATCTCCGCAAGCACGCAAAAGTTCAGCGAACACGCGGAATTGCTTGTTCCGCCCAAATGGCGATGCTTTTTTCCTGTTCGCGAACGCTGTTTGCGTGCTCAGGGAGAAATATCTCGCAAACGCGCATTTTGAAAGCGCGAACAAGCAAAAAATTCTGCGAAGCCGCGGATCGCAGAATTTTTGGCAATTTCGCGTACTTCGCGGAATGCGAAATTACGCAAATTCCGCGAGCGGAACGGAATTTACCGCCCAGGCCTAGTGTTAAGAGGCATCGTGGCCGTGCAGCTGCACGTGTCAGGCCCCCGGGTCAAGAGCGGCCCCTGCTGTAGGAGAACAGTCACAGCAGGGGTCATGAAAAATGGAGGCCCAGGCCACTCCTCTTTGGCAATGGGTTCCACAATGTGAGAGGGCCAGAAGGAGCAGATCAGTATCCCAGAGTCCTGTAGGTCATGGCCTTCAAACGTGCCTCAGGGCAGGCAGGCGTGGACGACCCCCCACTCGGTGCAGCAACTGATCACAGCCCCAGTCGATGCAATCCACGGGTCTAGAAGCCCCTCCCCACCAATGGTCTCCGCCGGGAGCCAGCAAGCAGAGGCAACCGCAGCCTTCTGCAGGTATGGTCACGATCCCGCAGTCAGGAAAGCCGCCGATCACGGTAAGGGCACGGGCCGAGTTGTCCTCAAGGGGAAAATCCAGAGGCCCTACTCCAATAATGTCCTGTAGCAGGGGCCCCTAGAGTCGTCGGCAGTCTTGTCCGTGGCCTCCCGTGGGTGCATCCAGATGCCGGAAGCTCGTAGCCCAGGAGGCAGTCAGCCACAGTGAGGGTGCCGGGACTCCTAAACGTGGGCTGCAGCGGCCAGGGACCCGCAGAGAGCTCTCACGGGGACCAAAGTGAGCACCACAGCAGTGCCGCCAATAGGTACTAAAACCGGGCTGAAGAGCCCCAGTGAGCAGGTAGCTCGTCCGGATGGCTGGCAAGGTGAGGCGGAGCTCTAACAAGGCTGAATACCTTCAGCGAGCAGTCGTGCTAAAAAGGATTTGCTGCTGTGGAGAAGAATGTAGCGGGATCTGCGCAAAGTCAAGCCGAACGGTGATGCAGTTTGGGTCGATCATCTGGCAGGTAGGTCCAAGTCTTCTTTCAGTTCTTGGAGCACTTTTTGATGAAAAGGCATATAAGTACCAGGTTTTTGGAGATGTACAAAGGGTTTAAGACACCAGGAGCTAGTTATGTTCCTGTAGTTCACACAGGAGGCCAGCCAACTAGCCATTGGGGTCACTCTGGTTGAAGGAAATGGTCTTCAAGTAACAGAGCAGTCCTCTGGATCAGCAGGGCAGTCATTTGGGGGTCCCAGCAGTCCTCCTTAAGTTTTCCGCATGTGCAGGAGTGCAGTGAAGAGGTGTTCAGAGGGTCCAATATTTAAACCTGCTGCCAGCCTTTGAAGTGGGAGGCTTCCCTATACTATCCCTACATCTGGTTCTGGAAAGTTCTTCCCTTCCTCTGTTAAGGCGCCAAGAAGTCTGGGGTGACAAAAGACTAGTGTCAGATTACCTTGTGTGTGCTGGATGCAAGCCCCGTTGAAGTGCAAGTGGGGCAGGGAACAGCTCCGCCCCCCAGCCATCCTAGAGGGATAGCCCATCCTGTTCACACCTAATCCCTTTTGTGTCACTGTCTGGGAGGAATACACAAAGCCCAACAGCAAAACCATTCACAGTCACATGACCCAGAATACTAGCAGAAGGCACAAATGGTTAAGCAAGATATTGCCAACTTTCTAAAAGTGGCATTTTCATAATTGTGACTTAAAATCCAACTATACCATTAAAGAGGATCTTAAATTACAATTAATTGGAGTCTAAACATGATATTCTTTTTACATGCTTCCATCAAATGTTAGCACTTATTAAATGTAATAAAGTAACCCAATGTTATCCAATGGAAGAGGTAGGCCTTACAGTACTGAGAAACAAATTTAGGATTTTTTCACAACCAGAACACGTAAAATTTAAGCCCAGAAGTCCTACTTTTTAAATACAAAGAACCCTGCCTGATGGACATTTAGGGCTTACCTTAGGGATGAATTATATGTATTAAAAAGGAAGACTTAGGCCTAGAAAAAGGTTTATTTTGCCATGTCAAAATGACAGTTTAAAACTGAGCTACTGGCTGCAGTGGCAAGCTGAGACAAGTTTTAAAGTGCTACTTTAGTGGGTGGCTCAATGAGTACACAGGCCCACTAGTAACATTTAATTTACATGCCCTGGGTACCATGTAGTACCATGTACTAGAGACTTATAAGTAAATTAAATGTGCCAATCAGGTGTAGTCCAATGTTACCATGTTTTAGTGAGAGAGCATAAGCACTTTAGACTGGTTAGCAGTGGTAAAATGCCAACAAAAACAAATTCAGTAAATGGGAGGAGTGAAGGCAAACATTTTGGGGAAGGACCACACCAAGGATGTCAGGACTAACACACCGTTAGCATGGGACCCATGTCTGGGAATTCCCATCACACTGAAGTAAACAAAAGCTGGGTCCTGTGATCACTGTGTGACAGGACTCAAGCTACAACCTCCTGCTGAGCCCCAAGGAGGGTGAAACAAATCTGCGGATGTTTGTGGTCCCTTTTGGACACGGCCCAGTCTGGCAGTTCAGGATAGACTGTTTCCATTAGGATCAGGGTCAGTACTGATTTGCATAATGCTAGACTTTGTCTAGAGTGGCAAGTTGGGCGAAAAATCTAGAACGCAGCCTGAGCGATTGCCAGTGGCTGAGATTAATTCAAGTATTCCATCTTTCACCTTGTTGTTGCTGCAGCTGACTCCCCAATCCCAGCAGGGACCAGCCGCTCTGAGTGAAGAAGGGAGAAGTTTCTGCCACTGGTCATATTGTGGTTGAGCAGCCATGACTGCAGAGCTCATGAAGTTTCCTCCGAAACCTAGAAAACAACCAACAGCTTTCCTTGGTGCTGGACCCACTTCAGATTCCACTGCACAGCCCGCAAATCACACCTAGCAAAGAAGACAATCAGGATGCATTAGGGCAGCAGGCCCGGAAGCCCCAGGGGTGTTTTCTTTGGGATCTTAGCCCAAATGGCCTGGATTTGTGGCAGATTAATGGCCCTGAACTGCACCTTGTCCAGAACAGCTCCCATAAAAGGAAGCCTCTTCGATCTTACTACTGGAAATTAACTTAGTGATGTGTGAATTGTAGACCTTATGTACTTAGATCTTTGACAATGTCAGAATTGTTTGAATTATTGTTGCTGATCTTATTGAAAATGTTGTGCTTCTTAATATGGATAGAAGATCCACTTTGCATAAACATATGAAAAACTTTAATTAAGAATTGAAATACAAACTGAAGCCTCTGCGAAGGAGTCGGTGTGACTTTGGCATGCTGATCAAGAACCCCATACGATGTCAGGTTCACCGTAGACTGGAGGTGGTCTACGACGGACTGTGCAAGCCCACCTTCAATAGTTAGTCATCAAGGTAGGAGAAAATTGCTATCCCCAACCTTTGGAGATGGGTGGCAAGCACCACCATCACTTTCGCAAACCCCCAAGAGGGGCTGGAAAGGCAGAGGGGAAGCACAGCAAACTGAAAATGCTCCTGGCTGACTTTGAACCACAAGTAACATCTGTGCGATTGCAGGACGGGCACATAAAAGTATGTATATTGTAGTTACAAGGCAACCATCTAGTTGTCCAGATCTAGGGCAGACAGAACTTGGACCGCTGTGAGCATTTTGAATTTGTCCTTCCATAAAAAGCCATTCAGGTGAAGATCTTAAATAAGATGAAGACCTCCATCCTTCTTTAGCACTAGGTAATAGCGGGAGTAACAACCAGTCCCTATTTATGAATCAGGGGCCCTCTCTATGGCCTCCTTGGAAAGCAGAGTTTGCATCTCTTGCAACAACATGGACAGGTGCTCCTCTGAAAGTGGCTTTGCTGTGGGTAGAATATGTGGCGGGTCAGCAAGGAATAGAAGGGAATAGCCCTGCTGAGCGATCTGGAGGATTCATCTGTCAGATGCGATAGTCTGCAGCCCTTGGGGAGGCAATGGTTGATTCTGAGTGGGAGTGCACCACTAAGGGTAACAAAGTGGCTTGGAAACTGATGCTGCAGGGATAGGGGACTGGAAAGGTGCTGACTTTGGCGATCCATACATTGTCTGCTTGAACCACATCTCCAACAACAAAAGGGCTGTGAGGACCGCAGCCAGGGCGGGGGCTCTTGCGTTGCCTGTACAACAAATCTCTGGAATTACCTTTGAAGGGCCGAAATTAAGGGAACTGTGTGGTAGGTGTGAAAAGGCCCAAAGAGTGCGCTGAGGCCCAGCTTTCCTTGAAGAGCTCTAGGGTGAAATCAGCCTTTACACCAAATAGGTGGGACCAGTCAAAAGGCATATCCATAAGGGATACCTGCATATCCACAGAAAAGCTTGCAGATGCCATTGAAAGGTGCCAATGGAGCTCCAGACTGGTGTTGAATGCTTATCCCAAACAATCAGTAGTGTTCAGGCAAGCCTGAATCACATATATGGCTGCATACTGACTATTTTCAATAGTAATCATTCTGTTTGATGCAAGTGCAGAGATATATCAATCATTTTGGTGGAAGCAAGGAAAGTCACATTAATGAAAGCGCGCCGCATGGCATAATCACCACTGCTATTTTAGCCCACATTCTGTATAATTGCCGCTACATGTTTTTTATCTGTTTACTGTGTTTTACTCACTGCTACGTCTCTTTTTAACTGTTGTGCTTTTATCTGCAAAGTTTTTACCTTTGTTTTAACTTTGTAATCCTCTGCCTTCTTGCACCTCCTTTCCTTGCCGGTCCCCGTTCCACCACAGCTGGTGCTGATTGTGTGGAGGGACGTGGCTCCGCCTTATCTCCCTCACTTCCGCTTCGGGGTTTATTTAAACCGGGATGACAGCAAGGCCGCGCAGCGACTGGGTGAAAGCGCGCCGCATGGCATAATCACCACTGCTATTTTAGCCCACATTCTGTATAATTGCCGCTACATGTTTTTTATCTGTTTACTGTGTTTTACTCACTGCTACGTCTCTTTTTAACTGTTGTGCTTTTATCTGCAAAGTTTTTACCTTTGTTTTAACTTTGTAATCCTCTGCCTTCTTGCACCTCCTTTCCTTGCCGGGTCCCCGTTCCACCACAGCTGGTGCTGATTGTGTGGAGGGACGTGGCTCCGCCTTATCTCCCTCACTTCCGCTTCGGGGGTTTATTTAAACCGGGATGACAGCAAGGCCGCGCAGCGACTGGGTGAAAGCGCGCCGCATGGCATAATCACCACTGCTATTTTAGCCCACATTCTGTATAATTGCCGCTACATGTTTTTTATCTGTTTACTGTGTTTTACTCACTGCTACGTCTCTTTTTAACTGTTGTGCTTTTATCTGCAAAGTTTTTACCTTTGTTTTAACTTTGTAATCCTCTGCCTTCTTGCACCTCCTTTCCTTGCCGGTCCCCTTTCCACCACAGCTGGTGCTGATTGTGTGGAGGGACGTGGCTCCGCCTTATCTCCCTCACTTCCGCTTCGGGGGTTTATTTAAACCGGGATGACAGCAAGGCCGCGCAGCGACAGGTGAAAGCGCGCCGCATGGCATAATCACCACTGCTATTTTAGCCCACATTCTGTATAATTGCCGCTACATGTTTTTTATCTGTTTACTGTGTTTTACTCACTGCTACGTCTCTTTTTAACTGTTGTGCTTTTATCTGCAAAGTTTTTACCTTTGTTTTAACTTTGTAATCCTCTGCCTTCTTGCACCTCCTTTCCTTGCCGGTCCCCTTTCCACCACAGCTGGTGCTGATTGTGTGGAGGGACGTGGCTCCGCCTTATCTCCCTCACTTCCGCTTCGGGGGTTTATTTAAACCGGGATGACAGCACGGCCGCGCAGCGGGCGCGCCACCGGCGCGCCAAAGGTAAGCCCGTCTGCGCCCGTCCGCGGCCGGATCGCGGCCAGCGCCAGCCATGCTGCCCGTTTGCAAAAAATACGGTAACCCGATGGCCTAGAGCGGATCTCTTGGCCCTTAATGATCCTACCTGCCCTAAGCCCCACTGTTGCGACCTGATGGTAGACAGCCCTCTCAGTTTGTGTACCGACTGCATCTGGGTGCTAGGAGTTCCAGGCTTAAGGGAAGATAAAAGGGAGCAGAGGGAGGTGTGTGTGATCTGATTAGGGCATGCCTAATAAACTGTAGATCCTTATCAAAACATGCAGAGGACTTGTGGCTGCTATTGGCAGAAAATGAGCTGGAGGTCATGTTTTTAACTGAAACTTGGCTGAAGGATGATACCCTTGCAGCAGTAGCATTAGCTATACCTTCGGGGTTTAAAATATGCTGTGCAAATAGGGCGGGAGACAAAAGAGGAGGGGGAGTAGCGATTATCCTCAAGGACTCCTGGGACATAACCACCTCCACATTAGCGAATATGGGCATGGTCGATGGCCGAAATTTCTGCATTAAGACTGGCCCCTCAACCTCCTTCTCGGGGCTGTTGGTATATAGGCCTCCCGACTGCCAACACAATTTACACCTGGAATTATGTAATTTCATTGCACAGAAATCTCTCCTATCCTCTAATTTCACCGCATTAGGAGATTTTAATTTGCATGTTAATGATCCTACTTGTGGTCAAGCCAGGCAGATGGTCTCCTTGCTAGAAGGTGCGAATTTGCCCCAACTTGTGAAAGCCCCTACTCATAAAGCAGGACACACCCTGGACCTGATATTTTCTAATATCTCGTCCATGAGAGCTGATATGCCAAACCAGGTGGTTTGGTCAGACCATTTTCTTATTCCTTTCTCCTTTAGTCTGGCAAAACCTGCATCGCCTGGGAGTGCCAGATACTTTTTAAAGAGAAACTGGAAGAAGCTGACAGCCGAATGCCTAAGTCCAATTCTGCTAGCCAATAAACCATCTCTATCGCTAGACCCTAATTTAGACACCCTGGCCCTACATAATTGGATTGCCACTGCAGTAGAATCTACGGCTCCAGCCAGAGTTACAAAATCTATGAGGAAATCTCCCTCAGCTCCTTGGTTTACTGAGCAACTTAGGGCTTTGAAAAGCAAGTGTAAGCGCTTGGAACGACAATGGAGGTTGGACTATGATACCTCTGCCAAAATTATATATAAGAAATCTTTGAAGGGTATGTACAAACTCATGAAGGAGGCTAGGAGAGATCATATTGCCAAGTGTATCGACACCTCTGATAAACCCGGCAAGGCTATTTTTAAGATGGTCAACTCCTTCCTCAAACCTCGCGAGCTGGTCATTGATGCCCAGCCGTCTTCGGCATTGTGTGAGAGAATTTCTACTTTTTTTGATGATAAAATCAGCAAGGTTTATAATTCCTTTTCGGCTACCACAACTACGATTAAATCCGATGTGGCTGAGAGGAAAAGGCCCTTGCCTCTCCTTTCCGAATTCACCCCTATATCTCAGGAGATAGCTCGGACTGTGATTCAGGGCTGCAAGTCTGGCTCGCCGGAAGACCCGTGCCCCCCCAAACTCTGGAAAGAGTTGGTGACTTCCACGAGCGATGTGCTTTCCAAAATTTGGAACACCTCCCTTTCCTCTGGCACTTTCCCGGATCTTTGGAAGCATGCCACTTTACTTCCCCTTAAAAAGAAACCCAATATAGATTCTGGGGTTCTGAACAATTATAGACCAATTTCTCTGTTGCCAGCCCCAGAAAAAATGCTGGAAAAGGTAGTGCAGCGTCAACTGGCCAATTTCATTGAAAGCCACAATATACTGCACGATACCCAATCCGGTTTCCGGGCTGGGTTCAGTACAGAGACAGCGCTACTAGAGGTAGCTGATTCAATCAGAATGGCATTGGATTCAGGGGCATCAGCCATGCTCGTGCTCCTGGATCTCTCTGCTGCATTCGATACGGTGGACCATTCTATACTGATGCAACGTCTTTTGGACAGTGGGGTACATGATACAGCCTTGGCATGGTTGAAGTCCTTCCTCCACCTGCGCACTCAAAGGGTGGCTCTTCAACCGTATCAGTCCACCCGCAAGCATCTTTGGTGCGGGGTACCACAAGGATCGGCCCTAAGTCCTTTACTGTTCAACATATATCTGGCTCCCCTATTTACTTTGATAGCCAACTGGGGAGTGAAGGCGATTTCCTACGCTGATGACACCCAGTTGGTCTTCCAGTTTAAAGATCAAACTGAAAACTCTTTTAAGTGCTTTAAAGGCTGCCTAAAAGATATTGCAGGCTGGATGAACAATAACAAACTTAAATTGAATGCCGATAAAACTGAAGTGGTGTTCTTTGGTATACCCCAGCCTCCAGCCGCAGACCTGTGGTGGCCCAAGGAAATGGGTGCACCACCTGTACCAGCGGAATATGCTAAAAATGTGGGTGTAAAATGGCAGGCGGATTTATCCTTTTCTGCCCAAATTCAGCAGGTCACAGCTGCTTGTTTTAGCAGCTTGAGAAACCTGTGAAAATGTATACACCTGCTGCCTGAGAGCTGTCGCAGGACCGTAGTCCATGCCACAGTTACTGCCCGCTTAGACTATGCAAACGGCCTCTATATTGGCTTGCCGGCCTACCAAGTTAAAAAACTCCAAATGGTCCAAAATGCGGCTGCGAGATTAATTAAACGCGTTCCTTTTCGGCAACACATCTCTCCGCATATTAGAGAACTACATTGGCTTCCAGTTGCCAAGAGAATTGAATTTAAGGCCTTAACCCTTGCATTTCGGGTTTTTCACGGATCAAGCCCTTTATATCTGAAACAGAGGCTGGGCGTCTACACGCAGTCGCGTGCTTTGAGATCCAGCTCCCAGAAACTACTTTGCGTTCCTCGAGTGAAGAAAACCCGGCTAGGCGGCAGATCTTTTATGTTTGGGGCGTCCAAACTGTGGAATTCCCTCCCGAACTTCTTGCGTCAGATCTCTTCTGAAACACAATTTAGGAAGGCAGTTAAAACGTGGCTTTTTAATCAAGCTTAATTTGCGGTGTTTTGATCGTGCCTGTCTCCCGTGGGTCACTTAATCGCTCTAGCGCCAGGACACCTCCTTGGAGGTAGCTGTTCGCGCTCAATAAATGTCTGTATTATTTAATTGAAAAGCACCACTACTATTGAGCAACAGAGAATCTTTGGGACACATGCAAAGACGTCCAAGTAGAATAACATACCTCCTGAGAGCCTACTGTATGAGGGTCTTGTGAATCATACATTAAATGAGAGTAGCTCCCTGAGAGGATGGTTGATTATTTTTTTAGGTGCAACTGTTTGGAACCTTTGAACATTTGCAACCTTAAGTTTCCCGTGTCTCCATTTGTTGTACTCCCTTTGTTGTCCTGATGAAGACCCCTGCTGATTTTTTCAGTTACACATTGGACTTTTGGGATCGAAATGTCGATGATGACATTTTTCTGTACCATTGAAACTGGCTGTCACTAGAGGATAGCATATGTGACCATACAGCCCCAAGTGCTTTAAAAAGTACTATAGACAGATTGTCAAATACACTTAACTGTATATAATTGTCATATCACAAGCACTTCTTTGCACAAGCACTTTATACATACTATGCATAGAGCACCCTTTCACTGATTCCACTCAATCATGATCCACGATGTTCCCTTGATGTAATAAATTCTGTTAAGACAATATATTATTTCTTTTAAAAAATTTAGTTTTTGTCTATGTGTATAGTGTGTAGTGAAGGCACTATTTTGGCCCATTGGGAGTATTTGTAGTCTGGACTCCCTAAAAGTGAATGATATTTGAAAGCTGATTCAACGGACCACTTTATACATGTGTACTGCACTTAACCCAGATTCTGAGGAACACAGGGTAACCACATACTGTATTGCACAACTTTAAAGCTAGGCTCGAAGAAAGCATGTGTTTTCCAAATGCCTGAAGTCACTTCAACTCCCTATCTGGGAACACAGGGGGTGGCAGGGGAATACTTACCTTGCTGGTGGAAGCTTGGAGGAGTAGACACTCAAAAGTAGGGTGAGGAGTCCAAAAAAACCAAAAAACAGGTTCACCTGTCACTGTTCTGTGGCATCTGGCAACCTGCCTGTTAACCACCAGGCAAGAACAAGGCTTAGACTGGGTGCCCAGGGCCGGACTGGGAACCGAAACAGGCCCTGGCAAATTGCTCGGCCGGCCCCCCTGGGAGGCAAGGGGGTGCGCCAGAGCTGTTTGCTAGGGCTGGTTTCGGCCGATTTTGTTACATGGGGCTGATATTGCCGGCCCCGTTAACAAAAACGGCCTCCCAGGGGTCCAAAACCAACCCTCACCCTGGCAGCCCACCGGGGAAACGCCCGGTGCCCGCTACGGCCAGTCTGGACCTGCGGGTGCCCATCAATGTAACAGTTAGAGCTTCGTTGAATGGCAGCAAGGGCTGAGAAGAGGACTGTCCAGGCAGTAGAGCATTAGTTTTCATTAGTTTTAACCTCCACTAAAGAAAGTTGTAGATCTAGAACCTTAACAGCACATCTAATCCCTACAGCAAATTAAGCACTTTCTTCCATTGTTGGCTCGAGGAGACACTAACCCAGTATCAAGGGAAGTATCAAGTCCACTGGTCTCTTTAAAGTCTGTGTACACTATCATCATCATCATGTGGGGGAAATTCATCCCTACTGTCTATTTTGTCATGTCTTAATGGTAGAAGACTCTAATAGGAGTCGTAACCACAGACCTGGTGGGGTAACTGATGGTGGCTCCATGGTCAGTGTTTTGTCTGAATCAAACTGTACAGAAACTGGATGGTTTGGAATGAAGATGGGACCTCGGACTGTCGTCAACAGAAACAGCGCAGGTTGTGCAGCCGGAGTTGAAGTCGAACCCAAGACGGTGCGTAAACCCAATGTGGGTTTCAGAGGCAGAGATGGTGCTGAGGATGAATCCACTAGTTAGGATCCATTGTCAGTGCCATCTCTACCTCCGAAACCTCTACAGATTCTTGGACGCAAAAGCATGCCAGAGGAAACCAGAAGAGTGCCGAAAATGCTCAACATGACCTCCCTAAAGGCGTTGATCAGCTGAGGTGTCTCGGATGATCCGGGAAACTCGACATGCCTCAGGGACCAATTGCGGTATTGGCTCCTCAATCAGAGATTGGGAGCGAGAACAAGTGGCAACTTTATGTCCCAACGACGGGATGGGAATGAGTCCTGTTTGGCCTTCTTATATTTTCGCTTCAATTTGTACTTTGATTTACCAGATGATCACAAGAAGGACTTGTTGCGGAAATGGGCACAAAAGCAAGAATGGGTCTGTGCCACCGACTTCAAGTGTGACCAAGATTTGCTTGGCTTTTTTTAATGCTTGCAGATGTACATCTTCGCTTCATGGTACCAGGCTGCCTACAGGTTCATGAGCCCACACTACTCACCCTACAAAATCAGGTCCTGAGTCCAAACACCAAAAGCACACTTTGTGCGGTGTGTTGTCACGTGTGCTTGACAGTTTTGACATGGTATGAACCCTGCAGTTTTAGGTGTGATATTGTAACCTTGAACACTGTATATACATTTGTTGAAGGAAAAAATCAATTTGACAAAAAGAAGAACCAGGGCTCCGGATCCATGTTCGAAGGCGCAAAAAGAAAACAACTGACGTTGGCGTGCAGGGTTGGCACTTATTTTCTATGCTACATTGGGGTGCGTGTGAAAGCTTTCGGATCCAATCTAGCATGTGGGGATATTCTAAAGGTGAGGAATCTCCATTTAGAAATATACATCAGAAAATTACACTTTTTGTGATTTGAAGTCCATGTAAGATGTTAGTGGCTAATTAAAAAATGTTTTTCTTTTTAAAAAGAATACCTTTTATAGAAAAAGCGCATTACTTGCAAACGAATGGTGAAAGGTAAAAGTGTTAGATGATTGCAGTTAGATGATTTAAAGGACAATGAAAATCTGTATATATTGTTCTAGAAAATTCAAGAACAATGTACAAACATGAAGTGTTCCTGAAAGGATTATGTTTGCAAGGCTCTATAGGCACTTCAAGAACTAAAAGAGAATATAATCTTCATCTAAACTATACACTCGTATCAAGCAGTGGTTCATCTGCAGACTAGAAGGTATACATCAACTTTTGAAGACCTAATTAAAGGACCGTAAAAAAGGTTTTATATAACTCTCTGGATGTCTGAGAAAATAAGGAACTTTAGGACTACCAATGAAGGTTGCATATCCATAGTTTATGTCACAGGACAAATGATTATTATTACATGGCTGCCAATTCGGATGGCTTCAACACTGCAACAATGTTCTTCAAGGCGGAAAGATATCTGCAAAATACACCACCACCTTAGCACCCCATCCCTGACAGTGCTACCCGAAGGGTTAGGAAAATCCATGCTGAAAATAGGACGCATCCTACAGTGGACCTTGGTGTAGGAAAGTGCAATATTATGTGGTATGGCTGGATGCCTTTCCATGTAATATCACAAGACCCCAAAGATGGCCCTTGGATTCTCACCAATAAATCATTAGCTCAGTCCTGGTTGAGTGGCAAACAGCAGTCAGGCTTTACTAGAGGAACATGTGTTAAGCATTTCAGAGTACCAACATGGACTATACGTTATTGACACAACTCGAGAGAAACCCGACACCAATTTATAAAACAGAGTGTATTTTTATCTTAATTATACACCAAAACGAACGGAATACCAAACATATAACCGGAGCTATCGATTTTTGAAGCAATATCAAATCAGTGTAGTAAAATACATAGCCAAAACAACATTGCTGTCAATGGCAAAATCCACTAGTGACAATCAGTCTCTTGCAGGTCGAATTCCTTGGACCTTCTAGGGGTAAGGTTATGCAGGCCCCAGGACCAGGCCACAACAGTCAAATCAGTTTGACCGGGAAGTCCAGGTGCAGAGTTGTTCTAGCTGTCCTTGGTGCTGATTGGGAGCCGCGGTGGGGCTGTTTTAACCGCTTTCACAGTGCCGCAAGAAACAAAATGCGAAAACACAACAGGTACACAGCTGCTGACGTTGGATGATGGTTGAATAGTGTTCTCTGAAGCTGCAGCATCGAGTGTGGGGGTCGGTTACCGGACTGGTGACCAACAAGCCTTGGCAGAGACAAGCACAACCGAACGTTTTGAGAACTTCCCTTGTTCCGGGGGAGTAATGTAGCAGCCTGAGACTTTAGGGCAGGCAAGACCACAACTCCCACAATGTACTGGAACACCTGTATTGGAGCAATCCCTCAGAGAGTCCGAGGGCCAGCAATTCTTTAAATCCGGTGAGTGTTTTTACCTGCAGTTTGCAGGGGACTAGTGCCAGTAGTCCAGGGGAGTCTGAGGGTGCTTCTGACTTCCACAAGGGTCTCTCTCTTCAGGAGTGTCGAATTTTAGCCAAGGACAAGGGTAGTTCACTCAGTTCCAAGTCTGTTACTTCAGGGACAAAGTATCCCTCTTTTGCTTTATGCTGGTAGGCAAAGTCCTGTTGCCAGCAACACAGGTCTCCTTTGGTCCTTCTTTGAAGCAAGTTGTTCAGATCTGTGGTGCTGGTGTCGGGGTCCCTTAAATCCTAGATTTAGGGGAGTTAGGGGTGTGAGAGCTAGTAGCTAATGGGCAGCTAGCCCTGCAGCTAGTCCACCCCTGAGGTGACCACAATCGGCAGTGTAGGTCACCTTTTTTACCCAGGCACCACTATCTCTGCCCTTCTTAAGATGGCAGAATTCGATTATAGGTGTAGAGACCAGGCTGCCCACCTTGGAGGTGTGACCAGCATTCCTGGGGGTGTACACCTCCAGCATAGCTAATTTCCTGCCTTGCCCAGGAGCATGCAAGCCTGGGGCAAGGAGAGGGCCGTTTCCTTCTCTGGGGGATAACCCAGATGCATATCCGAGGTGGTGTAGCCTTCGAAGCTCGCTGCTCTGATGTGCCAATTCACTTGCCATCCGGGGAAAAGGGAGGTGTCACCTCCTTCCTGCCCAGCCTTTGTCTCTGAATCATGGGAGTGATCACACTGCCTGGCAGGAGGTCAGAATCCGGTCTTGGCGGCTACAAGAATGGTGTCCGGGGAGAGAACGCACCTTGTTTGACACCAAACATGACTTAATCTTGAAGGTACCTGGTTGGCAGCCCATGTTATCCTATGGACACCTAACACATATAGTGGTTTCCAATGGGGAACACCACTATAGGGAAATACAGGCTTGCACTTATATGTCCACACCTTTAATATAATGCACCCTTCCTCCTGGGCTGAGGACTTCTTTAGGGGTGTCTTCCATACATTAAAGGCAGTGTAGGTGACTGTGCATCACATGGTGAGGGCACAGTCAAGTTAGAGCAGTTTGCACTGCTCCTGCAATGGCAGGCCTGGTCAGTACGTTGCATTGGTCGATCAGGGTGGCACAAACTCGTGCTGCAGCCCTGGGGACCACTTTACCACCAATGACCACCAATGACCAGGGTACCCCTGGTATCATCTAATAGGGACTTATAAGGGGGTAAAGCTTTTACTAATTTGGGATTACCAAGTCGAACATAACAGTTTTAGGAGAGAGCACAGGCACTGGGGTCTAGGGAGCAGGCTCCAGTGTACTAGCAGAGTCATAACCATCAGCATTTGGAGCAAAAAGTGGGGGTAACCATACAAAAAGGGGAACTTTCCTACATGCTTGGCATGAAATCAATGGATAATATTGACACCATAACCAAAAGGCTTCTATTCAGTGTCAAGAGTGATGCCACTGTGCTGGTCATACACCAAACATAAAAGATAGGTGTTACCCCCACAAGATCAGAAAGAGGTAGAATTACCCCAGAATAAATACCAGATGGTACCTACATATGGAAACAATCTTTCAGGTGGATACTCTACCTACTTGCATATTTCCTCATCTGTTGATTATCCCCAGGTTTCAGACTGGATCCATAGCTCTACCATGTGGGTAGGGACTGCTGACTCCAACTCTGCAACAGAAGCAACGCCTAGGAAGCGTCACTGAAGCCACATAGCCCCAACACCAGCATTAGTTCCTCATCCATTTTTTCTGGGCCGTTAGAGTAAGAGACAAGGAAACTACAATCACTCCGAGGTAGTGCAGTGCAGAACCTTTTTAATGGTTCCTATAACCATTCTTCAGATTGGGGAGGAGGGCAGTATTGGTGAGGAATCTGCAGATGGAGCGACTAACCACCAGAAAGATCATTACCGAAGGGAAGTAATTTCTTCTGATGGATGCTACTACCTGCAGATCCCTCACCTGTTGAATAGATTACAAAGCAGTCCTCCCGGCCCTCAGCGGGTGGGACTGAAGGAATGGTCAAACAAAGAAATCCTGGAGCATGGAGCATGAGAAATGGCCTTCCACTGTTACCTCTGAATCCAAGAAATAATTCTCTGGGAAGGTATGAAGAGAAGCCCATGCCGCCGCAGGCAAACCTTAGCCATAGAAATACCCCAGGTAAGCGCTGATGTTGAAGACTTTGCTCTGGTGGCGTGAAGAAGGATTCCATCTGGTGATTCCTTTTTAATAAGGGTGTAGCACATTTTTATACTTATTATTATCCAGTGGGGCAGAGTGCTTTTATGAACTGTCTTGACTATCTTAATACCTGCATACCCCTTGAAGAATTGATCCTCAGACCCTGGTGTGGTCAATATAACAACTGACCGCACTCCACAGGTGGAGCCAGTGCCATCTCTTCTCCTTCTAGATAGGTCAGAGGAAGGATGGAAGATAGTAAGGGTAACAGACTGCCCAAGATTGAAAGGGGTCGCATCACCTTGAGAAGGAAAGACACTTCAGTTTTGAGGACTTATTTGTCTGGGAAGAAGCAAGTGAAAAGCAGATGCACGCTAAGTGCCTACATTTCAGTGGCGCTCCTCATCGAAGTGACAGCCACAATGAAAACAGTTTTCAAAGTTAACAGGGGTAACTAGCAACTATGAATGGGCTCATAAACAGCACCCATAAAAAATAGTCAAAACAAGGTTTAAAGTCCCATTCGGGTATAACAGGAGTATGTGGAAACAAACAAGTTACTTACCTTCGATAACGCCCTTTCTGGTAGAGAATCTATTTACAGCAGAATACTCATGTTTGGGATATTCCCCAGGCATCAGACTGGAGCCCGAAACTTTTCAGCAGTACCTCTGAGCGCCGGCAGGTGGTGATGTGCAGCTCCACACTGACACCATTGTGCTCCTGAAATGAGGTGCAAAGCCAATATAGGTGTTACTCCTGTGCGCTTGTCAGTTGTTTTTTAGGCCGTCCGCTCCCAGATGCACAACCACAGCAGCAAATTGGCTCTGAATGGTGTGCAGATTCCCAGACATGGAATCTTAATAATTGATACAGTCCATTTCACACAACATGGGAGGATGGGGGGGGGGACGGGAGTGGGGGGTGGGGGGCGGTGAGGAATCTGAGGCTAGATAGAGTCTCTACCAGAAAGAGCATTATCGAAGGTGAGTAACTTGTTCTTTTGATAGAGACTTCTGGCCGCATATTCCTCACCATTTGAATCAATACCAAAGCAATATCTATTTGGGGGTGGGTCTGTGAATGGACTCAAACCAGAAAGTCCTGTAGGACAAAGAAAGCAAAATGCCCCTCTCGGCGAACCTGGCTACCTAGACAGTAATGCTTTGTGAATGTATGGAATGATGCCCTTATAGCGTCCTGGCAGATGTCCAGGATGGGAACTCCGCATGCCAAAGAAGTCGTAGCAGCTTTGGCCCTGGTGGAATGAGCTTGCAGTTCTTCCGCAGGCTGCTTATTGGAGAATGCGTAGCAGATCTTAATGCAGAGCATGGTCCAGCAGTAGATGATCCTTTTCTGCTCATCCTTAATTTTATTGGCTCCATTGAACCCCACTAACAGCTGATTGTTCACCAGGTTTTCTCTGGTACGATCGATGTAACAGCTCAGTGCTCTTTTGTGGCCAAGAGATGGAGTCTCCCCTCCTCCTTAAAGGGGTGAGATGGAGCAAAAAAACACTGGTAAGGTGATGTTTTGATGGATATGGAACAGTGACACAACATTCGGCAGGGCGGATGCTTGCGTCCGCAGGACCGTCTGGGAAGAAGGTGGTGTACGGTGGATTGACAAAGAAGAAAATAAGTTACTCACCTGTAACTGAGGTTATCCATATTGGTATCTTTCATAGATCACATGCTTGAATCATTCCCCGTCGTCGAGATGGCAGTCCCACGGCAAAATAATCAAGCAGTGCTCAATAAATTTCATAGGCTATAATGGCGCTAGGCCATCTTATTAGTAGCGTATCTATCTCCTTTTAAAAAAGGAGCTTTTTTTTTTTTCATTAGGCAGAGGTACCAATTCATACATAATTATATTATTCCGCATGATAAACAGAGGCATTCAGACTATTTCATTAATGCAAAAGTTTAATGACAGAGCAAATCAGAATAAATAGTCGTAATTAAGACTACACAGCATACTAAAAAAGCTTTAACATGTAAAATCGATCAATATCAAACTATACAGCCAAGAAGAGAGTTAAGAGTAGCGTAATCCCCTCATAGATGTAACAGGCCAAGATGATACAAAGTGTGGAAAGATTTTCCTGTTTTCCTGAGGTCCCTACATTTTATCCCCCTTGTTGATTTTATAGACCCACATTCACACTTTTCATCCATTCATCAACTGAGGCCCAAATCAGGCTACCCCGCTTCTGTGTCCTTCTGCCTTCTTGTTCATAGAGACTATTCTCCAAATTATGCATGGCCAAAAATCGCGATCTCCATTCAGTAAATGTCGGAGAGTCCGGATTGCCATATACATTCGTGCCATAGCCATTGCTACGGAAATCAAATACGTCCCCCCTCTAGACAGACCAGCGTCCTAACTAACTCCCAAGAGAATTACTTGTGATGTTATATTAATATGTTGATTCAAGATCGTTCCCAAAAAACATATCTCTTGGAGAAAATTAGCCACCTGGGGGCAAGTACTGAACATATGCACAGTATCAGCCTCTGGTTTGCCACATCTATGGCATTTAGAATCCGGCCTCCTCCCCCATTCAAATAATTTTTTAGGAGTATAGTACACATCAAAGGCTGTTTAAGAATATTGGCTCTTGAGGCTGGCCGTCAATAGTGTCTCCTTGCAGAGATCGAGGGAAATTTCCAAGAGCGGTCCCTTTGATCCTAACCTTGCTTCCCATTTCTGGTTCTGTAGTTCAATATCATCTGGATGATCATTTATCAGGGCCCTATAAATAGGTCCAATACGTCCGCCCTGATCGATTATATCTATTATTGGATGCTTAGCACCTGACCATTAATTATCGTCAAGCTTACCGAGATAGTCGCAAATCTGCAGATATTTAAAAAATGTTTCCTTGGTAAAAGCAAACTTTGCCTGCAGCTGTGTAAACGAGCAGAGCTGTCCATTATCTAAAAGATCCCCAAATTGTAAAACACCACAAGCCCTATATCGATTACGCATGCCATCTTGAAATATACTTGGTAAAAAAGTTGACTCTCACAAGGGGGTGTATCGATTTATTTTGCTGATATGGTACCGCTTTCCAGTCGGACACCATAATTTGAAGGCCGCTTCAACTCTTTTAAACTTATTTTTTTTGTAATAGCTCTTCTCTATATTCCTCAGAAAACATTCCCTCACATCTGTACCCAACGCGAGTCGATATATTGATGATGTTTCCGACTGACTTGCCACCCGGCTGTTCCCAGTTATTAAGATTGCCAGATGCTGTATCACATATGCCCAATAATATAATACCAAACTAGGCACTCCCTTCCCTCTCCTGTCAGCCGGTAGAATCATAAATTTGGAAGCCCACCGCGGTTGCTTAACTTAAACCGCCATACAAAGCTAATAAACAAGCTATCCAGCTTAGTTAACCAGCTCTCATGATTCTCCAGGGGGATAGTTCTAAATAAATAAAGACATTTCGGGAGTATTTTTAATACGTTGCACCTGCCGTCCAGAGTTAGCTGTAAGTTATTTATTCTATGTAAATCCAACTTAATTTTATTAAATAATGGGGCCAGATTAAATTTTTCCAACATGAGGTGTGAGAGCCACTCCCAGATATGTTGCTTCTCCCACCCAGCGAGGATCACCTGTTCCACCTTCCGTAATAACAATTTGTGTCTTACCCTTGTTAAGATGAAATCCAGAAATTGCCCCAAACCTGCATGCCTCCCACACTATCTGGTCTATGGCTTTACAGGGGTCTTGCGTAACCACGACCATCGGCATATGCTAGTACCTTAGATGGCCCTTGGGTCGAGATTACTGGCTGGATCAACAAATTCACCTCCAGGCGGCTTAAAAACGGATCAATGTACAAAGCAAATAGTAAAGGTGAACATGGGCCCTGTCTCGTCCCCCGTGTGATACTAATTTGGTTGAAGCTCTTACCCATTATTTGTATCCTGGCTTTGGGTGCCTGATAAAGGGCCTTAACAGACTTAATAAAGCCCCTACTGAGTCCCTTCCATTTTAACACCTCCCACAAATAATCCCAAGAGACTCGGTCGAAGCTTTCTCAGCATCCAAAAATACCAGGCCAAGAGGTGATTTAGTCACTTCAGCTACATCTAACAGTGTCACTACCCCGCATACATGATCATCAGTGCCCCTGCCAGGAATAAAACCATGCTGATGGGGGGAGACCAAAGTTGCTATTACTTCGCTTAATCTTGTTGCCAATATCTTTACAGATATTTTCACATCTGTATTTATAAGAGAGATTGGTCTACCACGACCCGGGATTTAATGGGGGCTTAACCTTATTTTTTTTATTTAAAGATATTAGTATCTTCCCAGAATGGTGGTATTACCCCTTCCTCCTGGGCATTCAAAAAAACGAGACATTATTTTAATAAGTTCTGGGAGAAATATTACATAAAATATCTGGCCCAGCAGCTTTTCCTCTTGCCATATCTTTTACCGCAGTCTCACGTTCCTCCATAGATATAGGTAGTTCCAAGAGCTGCCTTACTTCAGGATCTAGTGAGAGCTCCTTGGTAGTACTAAAGAAGTTATAATATGATTCTGGGAGAGAGATTTTGGGGCACATTCATGAAAGTTTCATTTTGCGATTACCAAATAGCGATTTTTTAAAAATCGCTATTTGGTAATCGCAAAATGCAATGCAACAAAACAGAGAGCAAATAGCGATTCTCTAATTGCGATTCCTTAAGAATCGCAAACGCAATTAGGGAATCGTTATTTGCAATTGCAACTCCATTCTTTCCTATGTGCCTCAAGGCCCATAGGTGAGAATGGTCTTGCTTTACCTAAATTGAGATTACCGAATTGGTAATCGCAAATTAGGTAATGCAAAGGCAATGGTGCCCGGGGGCCTAAAGCCCCCCTGAGACGCCCCTAACAAAAAAAGGTGCACATGCAAGGCACACACATGCCCTAGGGGCATGTGTGCGTGCCACATGGCACTTTGAAAAATGCAGCTTTGTGCATTTTTTAAAGTATGCACATGGTTACCATCAACTTGAAGTTGATGGTAAATAGCGTTTCCTAAATGCACAGTTCGGATTTAGGAAATGCTTCTTGCATGTGCATTACGGAATCGCAAATTGCGATTCCCTATTTGCGATCGTAATTTAGGGAATCGAGATTCCCTAAATTGTGAATTAAAAAACTTTCATGCATCAGAAAAGGCCATTTTGCAAACGCAAACGGACGATTTTTGTGAATCGCACTGTTTGCGATCGCAAAATAGCTTGATGCTTGTGCCCCTATATCTTCTGAGTACAGATCTGCATAGTACTCACAAAAGAACTCTAGAATTTCTGTAGGTAATTTTATACTTCTACCGTTTGTCCTTGATTGCCTCTACCACCCCCACCCAGACTCCTTTTGCCTTATACGATGTGCGTGTAGACACCCCGTGCTTTCCCCAAATTCATAACACTCTGCCTTAGTGATTTTGATACTTGGCAGCAACCTCTTTGCTATAACGCTCGTTTATTTTGGCCCTGATTACACCTATTTTCTGCCATATTTCCCCGGTATCCCCCAATTATCCCAGCGAGATCTGACTCACATCTCGTAAGTGTATTAAAAAATACCTCCAACTGCTGTAGGTTATGTTGTTGTTTAGCTAGGCTATAGCTCAATGTCTCTCCCCTTACTCCCGCTTTAAGGGAATCCCATACCATCCCCAGGGCCGCCTTATTCTGCTTTATTTGAAGATACCACTTCAGCCACCACCAAATATGTTCCCTGTAGTCTCTGCCCCCGAGAAGTTTCCTATCGAATGTCCATGTTCTGGATTGTTTTTCAAGTCCTACCATTTCACATTCCAATATCAATGGATTGTGATCTGACGTTGCCCTTGGATGGGATTCAATTCCAATTTGCCCAGCTAGAGAAGCAGATACAAAAAACATAATTAAGTCGAACCAGCTTATTATGGGGATGGGAAAAAAAGTATAGCCAGGATCTGGATATTTCAAACTCCCCCAAACATCTATCAGCCCATGATCGCTAATCAATTGCTGAACCGCTTTATAGACTAGCGGTTTCAGACCCCTATAAGGGTTTCCTTTTACAAAATTTCTTGTCACTTCTATATAGAAATTAAAATCCCCACAGAGAATAAGAGGGGTAGGCCATTTTGACAATTCCATATTAAGGGTATGAAACATTCCTGGGTCATCTATATTAGGGCCTTAGAGAGAACAGACTAACTCTACCGGTAAAAATGTGGATATCTTCAATAGCCCATCTCCCTACATTATCCATCTTAGTTGTGATTACTGCCCCCCTTGCTCGATTTGCCAATATAGCAACCCCTCTGGTAGTAGACCCTTGCATTGTCCAATTTAGTAATGTGTAGTCCAACTCCTCTAGTATTTTCCTTCTCTCCCACTGAACATGGGTCTCCTGTAGACATATCTGGCCTCATAGCCTTAAAGCCAATTGCCACCGTGCCTCTTTTAGCTCCGTCATTCAAACCACATACATTATTTGTACAGATACAAATTTTACCCCACAAAGAGTCCTCTGACCACTTTACAGATTGTATAAGCCATATTACTATACATATTCAGCTTCTTCTCAAATTTGTCACCTCCTTTGATTCCCTGATGACTGTCAACACATAGGTACCCCAGGGCCTTTTTTTCCCCACCCCCGATCTTCCGTCCCACCGCTAGCCCTCCCCGACCCATTCCCACCCTCATCCCCACCCCACCCCCTTCACTGGGGCAGATAGACCTTATTTGGTCCATAGATGGAGTTGGATACCCCCACTCCCCCGCTATTAAATAATATTTCCAAATATGACAGTTTATTTAACAGTTGGTTGCCCACCATAATGTGATCAGACTATTTCTATTGTGCTCTCCTAATTTATAAATTCATTAGACCATTTCTTCTGTGCTCCTACAGCCAGAGTTATAGTACAGTCATCTTATCAACATAAAGTGCAATCCAGAAGAGAAAAGTACATGCATGCATTTCAAAGTTATTTATTTAGTTTAAATTTAAATGGGGGGGGGGGGCTTTTATGTATTTTCTAATAGACAGTGCAAAGTGCAAGTGCTTAGTGCTCAGATACTAAGTGGAATGTGCTATTAAAGTGCAAAAATTCTTACTCCACCCTCCTCTCGCCTTTTGCCCCTCCCCCATCTTGATCTGTTTTGTTTTTTTATTCTCTTCCAGGAGACCTCTGCATTTGCAGCGTACTGAAGGCCATAATCAGCCTAATCCATCAAGAAACTCTTTTGCTTTGATCTCAGATGAAAAAAAGTGTGTTTGGTCTCTTGAAATAACTAAGTTTGGCAGAATTAAGTAAAAATGCCTGTGCTCCTTCAGCTTGCAGAGGCTGGATTAGCTGCCATCGCCTCTCCACCGTAGCGTGGCAGAAATCTGGTCGGACAAAGAAGGAACAGTCTTTCATCACTCTCCTTGAATCTGGTCTTGCTTTATCGGAGATAGCCTGGCGTAGAAGAAAGTTACCAACATATACCAGTATAGCTCTGGGCCTATTAATTGCTGGTTCCTGCTGGAGGTGCTGCTTGAAGGGAAATCTATGGGCCCTCTGAATTTCACTTTCCCAATTCCAGTCCTGCAATTCTGGAAAGGTCGTTTTGAACAGGTTGGCAATAAACTGCCTGGCATCTTCCTTTTCTAAGCCCTCCGCAACCTCCAGGACCCTAAGGTTATTCCGCCGTAATCTATTTTCAAACTCTTCGAGTTTCCATTGAGTGTCTACCAGGCGTGCCTCGTGACCTTCAACCAACTTTTTATTAGCTGTGGCTTACGCTTCTAGAGTGGGCGCTTGGGTCTCCACTTCAGTCATTCTGGTTGCGTACTCCATGCATATCTTTGCCACCTTACGACTAGCTACCTAAAGGTTCCTATTGGCTGTTTGCTTCCTTCGATTATCCAGCCTAGTCTCATCCTGATGAACCATTACCTCCTGATATATGGTCTCCAGTGTGATCTCCTCTGGCTGCATGGCTGGGCCAGGGCTCCCCCATGAACCTTTCCCCTCTAGCTGGGGCATTGCTGAATAGTCCCATAAAAGAGTACTGTCAGACCCTTCTCGCTGAGATGGCATGGCATATTTGTTGGATTTTCGAGTTTCCCACCTTCCTTCTTCTGCGCCTGATACGCAAGAGCCACTCAACGATCCACCATTCAGGTAATCTTTCACACCTCGATCTTCTCCCAGATCGTCTGATTGATCTGATAGCGAAAAGAAATGTTCTACCACTTCTAATTCTGCCATATGGCCAATTGACTTAGATCTAGTGGGTTTGGGGGTCCTGGTTTTGGTTACTCTCTCCTTTCTGCCATTAGCACCTTCCGGGGGGAAAGGGGGGGTAGAACATCCTCCTTCGGTCTAGTATCTTCGGAAGACCATTGACTATTTTAATTTCATCATTAGGCCATTCTCCATTATGTGCCATTCCTGGTTCGTCTGGGACCAACGTCTCCTCTACCTGTATAGCTACCGGAGTGACAATCACTCGTCCCCCCCCCCCCAACTTATTGTTCAATTCAATGTCAGTATTGGCTGATGTGGGGGCTGGGGTGGAGACGGGTACCCACCAAATTATAGGTTCCTTATTATCCCCCGACCCTGTAATCTATATTCCAGAGTACCTTGTTGTTCTTCTGGGGGATAAACTACTGGCCCGGTGCGAGTTATTGCCCCCTGGTCTGGTCTCTTGAAAAGGTCTGCCAATTTTTTATTAGGTACACCTCCGCTGGCCCCAGTTTCTATTTTGTCGGCCACCTCCCCTTTCCTCAAATTTGCTTTCCCTTTTCCTCCTGTAGTCCCGGAGCTGCCAGTACCCATAGCTCGTGGTTTAGTAGCAGTTTTTGGGCCCATCTTACCGAGCAAGTTGCGTCGCTCGTATTGCAGACTGCAGGTCCGGTGCCGTATATCTGCTTGCCGCCATGATACCAGTGTCAAGATCTGCAGAAGGCTCTGCCCGCGGTGCTTCAACCAGAGTATCGCTGTGCGGCTGAGCTGCATTGCTTGTTGGGGGAGGGGCTTCTCTTCCGGCTCTCACATCAGTGTCAACGGGGGAAATGCGGAGGGAGGATCCAAACGGCCGCGGTTACACGGCCCCCATCATGCTGGAACTGATGGCCTCCTGCATTCTGCTGACCAAGCACACCAGGTGGCATATTTGGTCTCTGCAGTGGGATCTGAAGTCTCAGTGGGCCCCACATTACTCCGACTATATCCAGATCACTCCAACTACATCCAGATTTCGGAGGACGGTGCAAAAGATCTGCAGTTGAGGTCAGTGGGTCGTGATTGGGTCAATTGCAGATCCCTTTCCCAACCCCACCTAGAGCTGACAGGGGTTGCTGATGCATTATTTCTGAGTTGAGGTGGCCGCCATGGAGAGGTGAAGATCAGAGGCCTCTGGTGTAGTCCCAGCTCCATATCAACCTTCTAGAGCAGAGGGCCATCCGCTTGGCGTTGAAAGCTTTCCTTCCATCCATCAAGGAGAGGTTGGTATAGGTGCTTACAGACAAAGCCATAGCCATGTGGTATTGCAACAAACAGGGCAGAAGGGGGTCATGGACCTGGTACCAGGAGACAGTCTGCCTCTGAAAATGGCTGGACCATCAAGGAATTTTCCTAGTGGTGACGCATGGAGCCGGATCTTTGAATGCCAGAGTGGCCGAGCTCAGCCGTCGGTACCTTGGGGATCAAGAGTGGCACTTGCACACTGAGTTGGTGCAAGGTCTTTTCTGAAAATAGGGAGAACCTTTGCTCAATCTTTTCGCCACTGCCTAGAGCACACAGTTTCAGCAGTTCTGTGAGTGTCCAAGAACTCTCTCGCTAGGATGTAACTCGGGGCTCATGTATGCCGCTGCCAACCGGGCCCAAGTCATCCTAGTGGTTATGGATTGGGCACAGAAAATATGGTATCCAGAGTTCCTGAGCATGAGCTACCCCCCCCTTTGACATTCCACCTTAGGTGGTTGATGTCATCTTGGCAGCCAGGCGTCCTTCGACAAAAACTGTATACTACTGTTGTTGGCATAAATTTGTGGCTTGGTGCAGCATACTATAGATCGACCCCCTCTAAGCAATGTTATCTGACTTCTTGTTGTTTGCTTTGTCCCTTGCCTGGCAAGGCTTTGCTCTGGGCCCAGTTAAAGGGTACCTTTCAGCATTTTTATGGTTATCCAATCAGCCCTCGTTATTTAAATCAGGTGTTGTGATGTGTTTTTTGAAAGGCATACAACATTGGTTTCTTTCCCCGCCCTTTGTCATCCCACAGTGGAACCTCGAGTTGATCCTCACATATTTTATGTGCACTCTCTTTGAGTCGCTTCACAGATGTCCTTTGCCGCCTCTCACCCTGAAAGGCAGTGTTCCTCGTCACCATAACATCGGCACGGCGAGTGAGTGAGCTTCAAGTTATCCAGTATTGGGGTATCTTTTATTGATTCACATGCTTGAAACATTCCCCGTCGTCGAGATGGGAGTGCCACGGAAAAATAATCAAGCAGTGTTGAATAAATTTCATAGGCTACAATGGCCCTAGGCCATCTTATTATTAGCCTATCTATGTCCTTTTAAAAAAGGATCTAATGTTGGAACACAGCCAATCTAGAACACTCCCAGCAGAGGCAGATTCCCTCAGTATTTCACCACACGTCGTGTGGAAGGGAGTCTCCCGGAGTGCTACTCAGTTTTTTCTCACTTTCTAGAATTTCTTCAATCTGGACATCATGTCTGACAAGAGAGGTATTTTCCACCCACGTAAGACCTGTGGCAAGAAAAGGGTCCATGTGGATGATCCACATAAAGAGTGCATTTATTGCCTCCACCCAAAGAATGAGGTGAGGGAGTGCAAGATATGCTGCACCTTTATATCTAAAACCCTCAAGGACAGAGAGAGAAGGTTGTTGCTGTGGCTTCAAACCACTAAGCACCAGACGATTTCATCTGATGAGGAGAGTGAGAAATCCTCTACATCTCATAAAAGGGCCAGATCTAAGGACAGTTCCTCGGGAGAAGGTAGGAAACACCATAAACCTTTCCAGGACCATCATGCTCGCTTTGCATGAATATTACAGGGACCTGTACAGGGAACTGTTTCCCAACAGAGGAGAACACATCCAAAAAATACTACAATTCATTACTATAACACAGATAACGGAAGAAGACCAGACCTCACTAGACGAGCAAATCACGACAGCAGAGATAAAACACGCGATCCATCATTTAGCCAAAAACAAACCCCTAGGCCATGACGGCTTCCCCATAGAATACTACCACACATTCTCCCAGCAACTAGCTCCACAGCTGGACATAGGATACGGGGCAGCAAAAGAGGCGAAAACACTCCCCCAGTCCATGCGGGACTCAATAATAGTGACTTTCCCCAAACCAGATCGGGATCCTCTGCTTAGGTCATCATATCGGCCCATTACTCTGCTAACGGCAGACTGCAAAATATTGGGGAAGATCCTAGCAGACCGAGTAACTGGGGTGCTCCCGCGCCTGGTACACCCTGACCAGTGTGGGTTCGTGCGATATCCAAGATAGTGTACGGGGCCGGTTCCCGCACGCCGCGTGCCTCATACTAGACCTAGAAAAGGCCTTGGACACCTTGGCGCGGCAGTATTTATTTGCGGTGCTGTAACGAGTGGGGATGGGACCCCCAACTCCTAGCGTATATTAAATTATTATACACCGGCCTCGCCACCCGGGTCCGAATAGGCCAACATATCTCTCCACCTGTCCTGGTGTCCCGGGGTACGCGCCAGGGGTGTCCCCTTTCCCCGTTGCGGTTCGCCCTCGCGATGGAACCACTGGCGATCAGACTTAGAGAGGGGGGGCGAACCTTGGGGTATACCATTCGAGGGGCGAACACATAGTGTATCTCTATACGCAGATGATCTCCTAATATATGTCAGAGACATCACAGCAGACCTCACACCTCTATGGGCCACACTTGACTTCGGGAAGGCGGCGGGCTTGAGGATGAATTGGGCCAAGACCACTATCTATCCCCTTCACCCTGACGCCCCCCATTGGGAGATAAATGCGGGGAAAATCAAGTTGGCATGGAATGGTAATGCTCCTAGGTATCCGGGAATCAGGCTATACCATACTCCGAGGGATCTCCTCAAGGGCAACCACTTTCGGGCCCTACGGGGGATCAAGGCCCAGGTCGCCTTCTGGCGAACGCTTCCCTTGGCCCCCATAGGGATGGTGGCTTTATCGAAGATGATAATAGTACCCAGTCTCCTCTATTATTTTGCAAATGTCCCAGTGATCCCCCCACAGGCCTTTTTCCGAGAACTAAACTCCTTACTACTGTCACTAATCTGGGGTGGAGGCTGCCGTAGAGTATCTATGGCGACACTGCAGCTGCCACGACACCGTGGCGGGTTTGGAGCCCCTTCCTTTGAGGCCTACTTCCTTGCAGCGCAACTGCAGTGGCTCTCGCGCTGGACAGCTGGGCGTAACCTAGAGGCAACTGAATCACCATCGGGGACACTGTCGACCCCAGAGATCACTCGAATGCTCCTCCCGGCGACCAAACCTTACCCCTCCCACTCCATTTTGGTGAAGGTAGCCACATCCTGCATGTTAAGGATTCACCGTCTTTCTCGAGTGACGCCAATGTACTCCCCAT
Organism: Calotriton arnoldi; assembly: GCA_963921515.1. NCBI lineage: Eukaryota > Metazoa > Chordata > Amphibia > Caudata > Salamandridae > Calotriton > Calotriton arnoldi. Next base: position 2,254,706 of record CAWUFW010000593.1, on the reverse strand, counting down.
TATTGCCACTAGCGGGTTTCCCTAGGGGACATGGCCACTACACATCTAGAGACTTACAAACCTGGACAGAATATGCACTCACGGAGGTTGAGGCCCTGTTCACAGAGGGCCAGTTAACCTCTTTTGAAGGCCTAGCAGAGGGGAGTGGGCTCCCCGCAGGACAATTCCTACTTCACAGACAGCTCATAGCGGACTGTAGGAGGACATGGAACCTGACGGAGGGAGACCTCAAAACACACCCCAGACTGCACGCGATATTAAATATGGGAGCAGGGAGACACCTTGTCACTTGGATATACAAATCAATCATAGACCTCACATGTGTGCCACTAACACGATTACGGCTTAAGTGGGAAGAGGAATTCGGCCGGGCGCTACATGATAAGGAATGGCTCGCTGCATTAGAGCATCATAAAAAAGTGTAGCGCAATCAACGCTTTAAAAACATCCAATTCAACATACTACATCGGGCGTACCTCATGCCGGAACGGCTCAAGCGCTTCTTCCCTGCGACGCACTTTGAATGCCCACGCTGCCACATACCGGAGGCTACATTTGTTCATATGCTATGGTCATGCCCCACCCTACAGCCTTACTGGGAGGCCAGTGCCCTGCGGATCTTTAAACGGAAAAAGCAGAAAAAGGTGGAGACTAGCTTTGCGATACTGGCCCTGCTCCTGGCTAAGCGTAGCATTACACTACACTGGCGTTCTCCAAACGGTCCCCCGATAGCAGCATGGAGGGGGGCGGTAAATGGGGAGCCGCCGAGGACGCAATTAGGCTAGAGGAGGTGCTGGGAACACGACGACGCCACATATCCATGGAGTGGTCAATGCTCCTACACAGCTTTAAACAGACACATAACACCCCTATGAATAACCCAACTGCCATTCAGACGGTGCTTGATCCTGTAGCGCCCCGAGAAACACAGGAACCCCCCGGTCAGGTCCCACCCCCCTCCCCCATTTCAACTGGCACCCCATACGTGCCCCGGTGTGAGAGCAATACCTAGTGCCAATAGACCAGCAACAGCCAATGCCCTTCTTCCCAACCCCCCTTCTTTCTATTTCGGAGTTATTCACCCCAGTTGGTTCAAACAGATGGATTCCTTTCAACCAACCATAAGAGCAGTAGGATGCACCAAATAGGCCCTGGTATCTAACGAACCAGAATGAGACCCATCCTCACTAAGCATTCATGCATGTTTAGACACACTATGCATACCTGAACAAATAATGATTGTGATGTTAATATGTCATAATGGTAATATAACCCGCCGAATGTTACAGGACTGTCGTTGAAGTTGTACAATGTATACCCAATATGAACATGGGAAAACAAATAAAAAGGTTTACTAAAAAATAAAAAAAATAAACCTTTCCAGGACTTCAAGAGCTCTAAAACAAAACAAAGGGCTAGGCACTCCCCAGAACCTGCGTGGTCTGTGACCTCTACGCCATCTACAAAGGACTAAAATTGCCCAAGAGCCTCATCTTCAGATCCAATGAGGCGAAAATCTCAAAAGAAACCATTGTCAAGGACATTTCCTCACTCGTCGAGAACTAGGAGTGTAACATCGTCGGTGCCGTCATCGACGGCAACTGTGACGACAACGACAATCTTGGCTCCTGTGTCGTCAACAAGGGTCTCGCTCTTCAAAAGCTTGAGGACGGTGAAAGCTCCATCATCATCGAAGACCATCGACACCCTCCTGTTGACGATGGTTCCATTGCCAAAGATCCCATAGACGTATGTCTCGCCGACGAATCTGTCGACGATGACCACATCAGTTGAACTTCCGCTGTCGAAGATTGCACCGTCGATGAGAGCACCGTCGATGATGGGAATTGCCTTGCCGGTTACGTCTGCACCGTCGACGCCGCCATCGACGAGGGTTACTCAGGTTACCAGGGTGACCAAGACTTTTCTGCGTCCAACCATGCCGTAATATAATAAAGTTTCTTTTAATCCCGTCACATGTACTTCAGGGCTATGTTGATGAGGATGAAGCTGGTCTTTATAGTTTAGCTCACAGTTCATCGGAGCTGCACGTCAAATGTCAGGACGACGAGGATGATGAGGATGAAGACTACCACGATGAATCGCAATATTATCAGCAGGGCTATATGGCTCCACATCATCAATACCATTCATATGGTAATCAGCCAGACCTGCGTCCCAGGGAAATGGCCCATCTGCCACCGCCTCTCATACAGAACTTTCAGGCTATGCTGGCGGATTACAGGCAGCGTATTCCGCCGTAAAAAAGGATCAGCCCGACAGGCCAGTACCTCAGTCAGATCCACCAGCTTCACCAGTTGTTCAGCCGCCTACTATACCTGTAATTGTTCCTCACCTAGTGACAACTGACACTGGCGTAGGGGATATGTTTTCTTCGGATGAAGAGAGAGAGGAGGGTGAGTTGTCGGATCCAATCTCTGCCCCAGATCCTTGGGAGGATTATGTCATGCCAACACCCTCCCCTGCTCTGCACCTGCCATCAGACTCTTCTCCTGAAAATATTGGAGGATTCCATAATTTAATGGAGAGGGCAGCCAACAGATTTAATTTGTCTACGACGGTCAAGCAGACCGAATCTTTCTTATATGATTTTAAAGAGGACACCAGAAAATAGATACGTTCCATACCAATTATTGATTATACATGGCAGGAAGACATAAAAAATCATGAAGACACCAGCGACCATACCACCGGTGCTCCCTCGTATTGAAAAGAAGTTAAAAGGATTCCCCATCTTGCCTCATTGGACACTCCAAGCTGCACAAAGATGATCCAAGAACCCTGCTACTCCAATCACTGCTCCATCTGATAGGGAAGGACGCAGAATGGACATTATTGAAAAACGCTTCTCTTCTGTGGCCGCAGTTACGATCAGGACAGCAAATGGATTGGCCATTATTGGCAGCTATGACAGCCAGATGCGGTCAGATATGGCAGGTTTAGTAGACCTTATACCAGAGGACAAAAGGCAGGAAGCAAGGAAGATACTTTTAGAAGGAAAACGCGCAGCTTCGGAAACTATTGACTGCGCCCTTGATGTAGCCAACACAGGCTTTAGACAACTGGCGGGGGCTTCTGCGCTCAGAAGACAAGGATGGCTGAAGGCAACCACGTTTAGACCGTAGGTGCAGACAAAAGTCTTAGATATGGCTTTTGATGGGGATTCCCTCTTCGGAAAGCATATTGATGAAGCACTATCGGCAATCAATACTGACATGGATACTGCAAAATCACTGGGCACGTTGCAGTATAGAAAAGTACCATTCAGAGGGCCTAGAGGACGTGGCTTTACCTCTTACAAGGGGGGTTACCAGAGAGCCCAACAGTATCAGCCTCATCAACTACAGTACCGGCAGAGTTACAACTCTCCAGCCGATCGTCGGTCATCTACAGTTGGTTTCTCTCTCCAGGGGGGCCGCAAACTAATGCATTTGCAAGGTCGTGACTCTAACAGGAAGCAATGATCACATCCGGGTACCAGCTTCCCTTTCCTCCCAGCCTGTGGGTGCAAAGATTTCCAACTGCATGCACCAGTGTCGCAAGATAACAACAGATCTCTGGGTGCTAGACCTGGTCACCTTTGGTCACACTTTAGAATTCACCCAGCGCCCGCCGACTACTCCACCAAGGGAGCAATAGAAGGGTCCTGATGTCTCAAAGGGGAAAGGGTTTCTATTCTCGTTTTTTCTTAATAAGAAAAAAATCAGGGGAATGGAGACCAATATTGGACCTCAGGACTCTCAACAAGTTTCTCAAGAAACAGACGTTCAGGATGGTAACACTCTCCGAGATTCTACGCTGTCTCAACGAAGGAGACTTCATGACATCGCTCGACATGGAAGACACATATTTTCATATCCCTATCCATCCGAAACATCAGAAATTCTTAGAATTCACAGTAGCTGGTACCCACTACCAATGCAAAGTATTTAGGTTTGGCCTCAAATCGGCGCCAAGGATCTTTACCAAGTGCCTAGCACCTGTAGCAGCCGATCTGCGATCTCAAGTTCTCCAGGTATTTCCATATCAGGACGATTGGCTGCTCAAGGCTCCAACAGCACAAAAGGCCAGTCAAGCTACAAACACCTGCCTTCAGTTGTTCCGGATTCTAGGACTCACTGTAAACAAAGACAAATCTTTGTTCCTCCCCAATCAAGTCATATCCTTTCTGGGGGTGACCAAAGATACCATCCAGTGCAAAGCCTTCCTATCCCACGAAAGGCAAATACAATTACAAAGACTGGCGAGGAGCATATCAAGAAAAAAGTCAGTTTCAGTACAAACATACAAATCACACCTGGGGATGTGTTCTTAAGCAATAGATCTAGTGCCACTGGCCAGACTGAGGATGAGGCCCCTTCAAGAAGAACTACAGAAGCAATGGCTAAAAACCTCAGGATCCTTTGAGGATGTAATACAGATCATAAGACGCATGGTGGAGACACTGCAATGGTGGTTTCACGCACAAAATCTCCTAAAGGGCCTGACTTTCCTCCAAAGTATCCCAGACTTCATACGGACAACGGACGCCTCGATGGACAGCTGGGGAGGCCATCTGCAAAAGTTACAGATACAAGGCAAATGGTCCTCTGCTCGGAAACATCAGCACATCAACAGGCTCAAAGCCATTTTCCTATCCCTCAAGGCTTTCTTGCTGGGGATAGCAGGTTCCTCAGTGCTGGGGCATACAGACAATACCACCAGCATGTACTATGTCAACAAGCAAGGGGGAACCAAATCCCATCACGCTATCAAAGGAAGCGCAGGAGCTATGGGATTGGATGGCACAGCACAGGATCTCGCTCAGGGCCGAACATGGCCGAGGTTTGCACAATACACTGGCGGATACGTTAAGCAGAACGCAGTCCAGTTGTCGGAAATGGGAGTTGGAACAGCTCGAAGAGGTGTTTCGGAGATTAGGAAAACCAGCTTGTAAACCTCTTTGCAGCGAGAGAGAACGCCAAATGCCAGGACTATGCAAGCAGGTTCCCTCTGCCAGGGTTGAGGGGAATGCCCTTTTAATGCGATGGTCCGGGATATATGCTTACGCTTTTCCCCCCCATCCCATTAATTTCCAGGGTACTGACCAAGGTGAAGACTACGCAAGGCTGGTGTTTGATCCTAATAGCGCCACGATGGCCCAGGCAGTACTGGTTCCTGGAGCTTCTCTTGATGTCGGAATAGAGGCCCATACGCCTACAACAATCTCCATCTCTTCTGACCAGGGACCAGGGCCAGGCTCATCACCCAGACCCGGAGTCTCTTCATATGCACACGTGGCTCCTGAGTTCCTAGAGTTCAAGGACTTCGATATCTTGCAGGAATGCAGAGAGATTATTGCAAAATCCAGAGCTGGCAGCACTAACAAGACGTACTGCCTTAAATGAAAGCGGTTTTGCTTTTGGTGCCAACGAAACAACTTCCACCCGCTTCAAGCACCTTCAGAGCAGATTTTGCCATCTCTCTTCTCTTTGGCAAAATCAGATCTCACTTTATCTTCAGTGAAGGTTCGCCATGTTGCGATTTCCCGCTACAGAAGATCTCCTCAAGTTCCCACTCTCTGTGCTTCTAGTCTTGTAAAACAATTTATATGGGGCCTCTTTCGCGCTTTTCCCCCAGTGCCAGCACCCCCTCCGGAATCAAAGCTAAACTTGGTCCTCGCACAACTAATGAGGCAGCCTTTTGAACTAATTCACAAAGCAGAGCTAAAGTTTCTTACCTGGAAGGTAGCCCTCCTACTGGCTCTCACTTCTGCGAGGATGGTTCGCGAAATCCAAGCTTGCAAAGCAAAGTTGTGTATTGGCTAAATTCTAATATTGCGCAAAGTTGTGCATTGGCTAAATTCTAATATTGTGACTGGGTTGCGGGTAGATAGTCACATCAATATGCTCCGCAGAACATCATGGGTGGGCAGAGTAAAAAAAAAAACTGGGATGGGGATTGTGTTACCATTAATTTCAATAGCCCCTTTGTGGCAAACAGAATCCTCAGTATGATCTCCCAACTTAAACCTAGGGGTCCTAACTCGGCCATTGTGGCTCTTCCTCTGGGTTCGCCTTTATAGGCCCCAGATCCATCCACTTGTCCCATACGGTAGGCTTCCGGGGGGTGGGGGGGGGGGGAAGGGTGTAATCGGACTTGGGTCAGGGAAGTCAACATGAGGGAACTTTAGGTATAGCCACATCTAATAGGTTTGGGCCTCTTAGCTCATTAAATTGCTGTGATTGACGGAGTACAGGTCCCCCTGAACTAACTTCTCCTCCCATAGAGTGTTTCGGAGGGACTTCTGGGTAATTCAGAAGTCAAGGGGTGTAACTTTATTTCTTGGAACGTTGCAGGGCTGGCAAGTAAGTTTGATAATCCAGACTGGGTGCATTTTTTAAGAAGGTTTGATGTGATTTGCCTCCAGGAGACGTGGGCGGCCGTAAACAGTTAATATCTGGAAGGCTACAAAACCTTTTTTGTGCCAGCCACACCCTCTACAGCAGGAAGAGTGAAGGGGGTGTTTGGTCAGTTTTGTTTCTTTAGCTGTCCAAGTCAGCTCTGTCATCTTGCCTCAAGACTCCCCCCACCTTACAGGTGTTGTCGTTATTTAGGGGGACAAATAAGTTTTTGCTTTAAAAATTTATAACGCGGTAGCTAGTCCTTTGGAAGTATGCAATATTAAACGGATGGGCTTTTGTCTGAGAAACATGACTTGGAGTAAGCAGTCCTGCTCGAATGTTCTTATTGCAGGGGACTTAAATGTCCATATATGTGGGGACCCCAGGTCTGGTGGGGTTAATGCCATGGGGTGGGCACATCACGTCAGTCTGCACATGGAACACACCTATCAGGGCTCTATACTTAACGACATCCTGAATGAGTTTGATTTGTTGTCTGCTATGAATAAGTTGCCCCCAGACAAAAAGGATGTTGTCCACACTTTCCCTGGGAGAGGTTGTGAGTCTTTTATTGATTTTATTTTTGTTTCTACACCTTTTTTCCTTATATTTTGGATTTTATTATAAAGGAGACCGTGCACAGTGACCATAACCCGGTGTGTGTCTCGAATGGATGGCCTTGGGTAGAAAAATTAGCCAATAATGGAGCAAGGGGGGCACTGACACCCGTGGACGGGGGGAGGAGACTGAAGTGGGTACAGATTATACCAGACCAGTTCTATGAGTCCCTGCTCACCCAGTGTTCCAAGGAGTTCGCCACTTGCTCAGACAGGGCAGCAAAACCTTCAGATATCTTGGAGGCTTTTGGAAGCATGTGAGGAGCTATAGCAAACCTATTGCGGGCCTCGGGCAGGTGCCCCTCTTATACAGGTACGAGATGGCTTGACTCAGCGTGCTCCTGCGCTTCCAGGAGATTGAAGAAAGCTTTGAGCACCACACCAAGAGATTCCCAGGCTGTCAAGAGGTATCGCAGACAATATAAGGCCTCCTTGGCAAAGCGTAAGTCAGCCCTAAAAGAGGAGGCCTGGTCAGATATGGTAGAGGCCAGCATTGTGCGCAATACCTCTATGTTCTGGAGCATCATTAATAGCCCGTTTTTAGCAGTAGACCGAGTAAATACACTGGACGCCAATATTTCTGAGGAAGATTGGATAAGTCACATTGAAGGTATGTTCCAGCCTGAACCCCCCTTGAGGGTAGTCACGGATATCGGTGAGGGTAAATCGGAGATCATATATAGCGCACAGGAGATAAGAGCAGGTTATCTAAAAATAAGGCCCCAGGCCCTGATGGGATCGCCCCAGACCTCTATATTTCTAACGTGGGCATTTGGGTACCCGTATTCACTGCCACTATCAATGCTGCAGTCATAATTGGCCGCCCAGACACTTGGTCATTATCTACCATTGTCCCGGTTTTTAAAAAAGGAGATCGGGACAGCACTCACTGCTTTAAACTCATCTCCCTTTTGGACTCTGTTGTAAAGGTGTTGGGCCGCATTGCCCTTGATAGGCTCGCTAGCTGGGTAGATGACAATAATATCCTGACCAAGGTCTAATATGGTTTCTACTGGGCTGTTCAACAGCGGACCAGAGTTTAAATTTGTATATGCTCTTGAACAAGTATACAGTTGCCCGTACTGGCACCATCTACTTAGCTTTCATGGATCTGTCTTCTGCATTTGATCCCGTTAACAGATCCAAGCTTTGGCAGATAATGCTCTCTATTGGCACTGACAGAGACATTGTTCTGTTTTTAAGGGATCTCCATAGAGACACCAAAGCTGTAGTACGCTATTCTAAGGATCTCAAAGTAACCTGTGAGTTTCGTATACAGAAAGGGGTCCGTCAAGGGTGTATCCTGGCCCCTTTTCTTTTTAATTTGTATATTAATAACCTGGAGCAGGCCCTTTTGAAATTAAATACTGACTCCCCTCAGGAGGGCAAGCGAAGTTTGCCAGTCCTTCTGTATGCTGATGATGCTGTCCTCATGGAGAGGACAGCGAGGGGTCTACAATGCTTATTGAACTCCTTTGTACATTTTATGGAGGACTTGGACCTGTTGGTCAATAACAGCAAATCATTTATCATGCAGGTGGGCCAGCGTCCAGCTAAGCCCTGCACACTTTTGTTGGGGCTACGCTGGTCCCGAAGACCGACATTTTTTCATACCTACGGGTGGTGTCTGGTGTAGCCCTGAATTGGCGCTCTTTGATAAGTCGAAAGAAAGGGGATTTTGCTAGGGCTATTGCAGCCGTTCTCAACTTTGCCTCTAGACTAGGAAGTAGACCGATGGAGGCACTTTTGCAGATTTACAAAGCTAAATGTATATCGAAGGTCACCTCTGGGAGTGAGATTTGGGGTTATATCGAGCACGACGTATTGCAATCTGTTTATTTAAAGGTTTTATATAGCGCTGGCTGGACCCAAGAGTATCAGAGCGCTTTACAGGTTTTGGTAATACAGAATTTCAATTTCACTTTAATACAATGAGGTAATGAGATAAAAATATCACTGGAGGAAAGCATAGTTAGTGTGAGGAGGGCGAGAAAGTGAAGGACAGCAGTGGAGGGTGAGTGGTAAGGGGAAAATAAGAGAAAGAAGGTAGGCATTACCCAAAAAATAAAGAGGGGGGTCGAAATGAAAGAATAGAATGGGGGGATGGGGTGAAACAATAGGTCGAGGGGACCTAGACTGATGGGGCAAGGGTAGGAATTATTAGCCAGTGACAATACATTAAGGACCCCAATATTTATTGAGAAGGAGCAGCTTGAGGTCTTTTTTGAAGCTGGTGTAAGAGGGGTTGCAACGTAAATCTTTAGGGAGGGCATTCCATACAGAGGGCGCGTTTCCAGAGAAAGAGCGGGACTGTGTAGATTTCTTTTTTAATAAAGGAGGGACAAGGACAAGAGCGTTAGTGCTCCTCATTGTTCTAGTACAGCCCGCTTTGTGGAGTTTGTCAGAGAGGTAAGAAGGGGTATTTTGATGGAGGGCTTTGTGCGTGATGCATGCAGTCTTGTAGGTGGATCTGCCTTCAATCGGAAGGTCTTTGAGAACGGGGGAGATGTGATCAAAGCGCTTACAGTCAGTAATCAGCCTGGCAGCAAGGTTCAAAACGGATTTGATCGGTGTTAGGTGGACTTTAGGAGTACCAGCGAGAGTGGCATTCCCGTAGTCAATTTTAGACAGGACCAGTGATTGCACAACTGATTTAAAGTCATCTGCAGGGATAAAGGGTTTAATTTTTTTAAGATGGTGAAATGTGAAAAGAGCACCTTTAGCCGAATTTTTTTATGTGGGGAGTAAGACTGAGGCTCTGGTCGACACTGATGCCGAGGGATTTGACTGAGTTAGAGATGGGGAGAGAGCAGTTGAGAGCTTTGATGTCAGAGATCCAGTGTTGAATAGGGAGCGAGTTGTTTTTAGGCGAGAATAGAATGATTTCTGTTTTTTTAGGGTTAAGTTTGAGGTGGTTATGATGAAACCACAATTGAATCTTAGTCAAGGCATCATTGAGATGTAAGACATCGGCATGGGATTTGATCCGATAGTAAAGTTGGGTGTCATCGGCATAGAGGTGGTAACTGATTTTCGCTTGTTTAAGGAGAAGGGTGAGGGGTTCCATGAATAGATTGAATAGAGTGGGAGAGAGAATAGAGCCCTGGGGTACACCCAAGGTGACTGGCAAAGGTTTAGAAAGGCAATCGCTGACTTTCATTTGTTGCGTTCTGTGTTGGAAAAAGGAGGTGAACCATTTAAAACAGCACCATCAAAGCCAAAACGGTCTTTGAGAATATTGAGTAAAGCAGTATGGTTAACAGTATCAAAAGCAGCGGAGAGGTCAAGAAGAATGAGAAGGGAGGATTCCCCCTTGTCTAGGGAGCGATGGATGTCGTCAATAATATTGAGCATGGCTGTTTCAGTGCTACAGCCCTTTCGAAAGCCTGATTGTAAAGCGTCCAAGAGGTTGAAAGATTCGATGTGTTTGTCCATCTGGAGCAGGGCGCATTTTTCCAGGGCCTTAGATAAGAAAGGAAGGTTAGAAATGGGGCGCAGATTATTTAAGTCATTGGGGTCAGCAGTAGCGTTTTTGATGAAAGGGGTAATTTGGCCTAGTTGGAGGGACTCGGGGACACTGCCGGTGGCAAGGGAGGCGTTGATGATATTGGCCCAATAAGGGGCAATGATGTGTTTGAGGTCTTGTACAAGATAGGCCGGGAGGGGATCTCTGGTATGTGAGGATGGTTTAAGCTTGGTGATGATGTTGAAGACATCCCGTTCAGATACTGGACAGAAGTTCTTCCAGGAGGCATTGTTTTTTAGCTGGGGGGCGGAGTAGTAAGGTACAAAAGGGGTGGCAGTGAGGGGGAGTTGGGCGGACTCCAGGGGAGGGATAGGAGTGGATGAAGACAAAGCGGGAATGCTAAGGAGGGGAGGTAGGCTAAGTGGGGGGGGAGTTAAGACGAAGGATTGATCAATCTTAGTGATTTTATCAGAGAAGAAGCTAGCAATTTCTTCACATCTCTCGACCGTAGCCAATAGTTTAGGAGGGTCTGAGGCAGTTTGGTTTTTGACAATGTTAAATAGTTCAATCAATACACTTAAGGGCTGGAGGAGTTTTAAGGACCTGCGTAAGCTAACTCCCCATCAAATTATTGTCACACAAGAAAAAGCTACGGGTCCGGATTAGAGGAGGTTAAATAACTGTGTGAATGTACTCTACCATACACAATGGGGATTTCCCTTTTCAGGACGGTTCCCCTCACACACCAGAGGTGTCATGCTTCATCATGGGGGTGCGTCCTCACGCAAAGACCTAGTCTTTGCGTGGGCTACAACCCCCTCTCTACGAGGAGGAGCTCAGGGATGTTTTTATTGAGTTAGGCAGGGTATACTAAACCCCTATGTGAGCTTGGCGTGCGTGTGAAAAAGAGAAAGTGCAGTGCTGTGATGTGAAAATTTAAAACTGGCTACTGGGTTAGCTATATTGTAGCTTTATTCGGCTACCCGGTGTCAGGATTAAAAACAGTGAGGAGCTGATAACACAAATGCCAACATGAGACAAATGTGTAGATCACTAGACCAACATGTTTCGGCCAGAAAGACCTAAATAGTGTCGCTGGCCTTCTTCAGGGTCAGTTGGTTCAGCTACTGCAAAGGTTAAGTGCCAGTACGTGAAAAAACATTAAAAACACGTAAATAAATCAAAAATATGATACTGAACCAGTAATATTTGACTGTTCAGTAAATACTGCATACAACCACAATGGTTTACGCACTTCACTACATCTGTCCCAGCATATTAGCCATGTGATACATGCTCCAAAACCACAAAGTCGTGGAGTAATACCAGCGAGCACGTCCAAGGGCAGAGACCTTGGACGTGCTCGCTGGTATTACTCCACGACTTTGTGGTTTTGGTGCATGTATCACATGGCTAATATGCTGGGACAGATGTAGTGAAGTGCGTAAACCATTGTGGTTGTATGCAGTATTTACTGAACAGTCAAATATTACTGGTTCAGTATCATATTTTTGATTTATTTACGTGTTTTTAATGTTTTTTCACGTACTGGCACTTAACCTTTGCAGTAGCTGAACCAACTGACCCTGAAGAAGGCCGCGACACTATTTAGGTCTTTCTGGCCGAAACATGTTGGTCTAGTGATCTACACATTTGTCTCATGTTGGCATTTGTGTTATCAGCTCCTCACTGTTTTTAATCCTGACACCGGGTAGCCTAATAAAGCTACAATATAGCTAACCCAGTAGCCAGTTTTAAATTTTCACATCACAGCACTGCACTTTCTCTCTTTTTCACACGCACGCCAAGCTCACATAGGGGTTTAGTATACCCTGCCTAACTCAATAAAAACATCCCTGAGCTCCTCCCCGTAGAGAGGGGTTGTAGCCCACGCAAAGACTAGGTCTTGCGTGAGGAGGCACCCCCATGATGAAGCATGACACCTCTGGTGTGTGAGGGGAACCGTCCTGAAAAGGGAAATCCCCCATTGTGTATGGTAGAGTACATTCACACAGTTATTTAACCTCCCTCTAATCCGGACCCGTAGCTTTTTCTTGTGTGACAATGTTAAATAGTTCCCTAGGTCGATTTCTTGCCCGGTCAAGTTGTGAACGGAAGAAGGTGGTTTTTTCTTTAAAGATGTGTTTTTTATAGTTGGCCCTTGCGGCTCTGAGGAGGACAAGATTTGGTGAGGAAGGCTGTTGCCTCCATGTGCGTTCAGTCTGTCTGAGAGCTCGCCTCTCATTGTTGAGGTCCGTATTGAACCAGGATTTGGAGGGTTTGCTTTTTTGCAGTTTTAATTTGGCTGGGGCAATTTGGTCAAGGGCTTCAATGATGGATTTGTTGTAATGTTCTGTAAGGTCATTGGCATTTTGGGAGAGAGGAGTAAGCCGTAGATAAGCTTTAATTTTTGTCTCCAGTTCGTCCGGAGGAATAAGGTGAAGATTTCTGGTCAGTTTCTTTTGCAAGATGGTGTTTAAGGAAGGGTGGGCACAGAACTGTTGATCGTGAAGAGGATGAGGTGGTGGTCGGACCAGTCAATGGGGATAATGCGGGAAAGAGAAGCCAGGTCATTGCTAGTAATAATAGCGCAAAGGGTGGCACCTTTGGAGTGTGTAGGCGAATTGCAGAGTTGTTTCAGGTCGCTGATATCAAGTAAGTCATTGATGAGTTTAACCGAGGGGTCATCATTTTTGTTCCAGTGGAGGTTAAAGTCCCCGAGGAAGAGGTTTTTAGACTTGGAGGTCGCTGATTGGATAAGAAGATCAGACAATTCTTCAACAAAGGAAAGAGGGTCACGGGGGCGTGGCTTAGCCAGCTGCAAGATGGCCGCACTTTGAGTGGGCTCTGCCGGCCAAGCCTATAATCCTACAATAATCCGGCAGACTTACTACACATCGCTGCCTGTGACCCTACCTTCGCGGCTTCCCTGCATCGGTGGCGTCTTCGGAGCCGTTCATCGCGGCCCTACGACCTGGCTGCAACTGGTTGCGGCGCCTCCAGGAGTCGGGCCTAGACGTCTGCTCACCCACCAGGGCCCGGCCTGCGCTACCCGTTCTTCTCCGCACGCCGACCGGACCTTCCACCACTGGCCCTGCAGCCCCGACAATCCGCCGGTGAGTCTTGCTGCCTGGGGGCGCTCCGGGGCGGGCCTGGGATCGCGCTCGCTGTACCGCCCGGCCCAGCCCAACCCGGAGTAGGCGCCCTGAGCGTCTCCGGTTTCCGCGCTGGTGGGCCGGGCGAGGAGGGCGGCGCGCTCCCCGCGTCCTCCTGCCGCGGTTCGCTGCCCCCTCGCTACTCCCGGCTGGGTTCCACCTGCTGACGCTGCGCCTTCGGCCGTCCCGGCTGCCTCCCCTCCTGCCTTTGTGGTCACCGGCGGTGAGCGGGGATCTGAGACGGGAGCCCGCGATCGGGGTGTTCCCCGACTTGCTGCAGCGGCCTACAGTCCGACCTTCTCGCCAGAGCGACTCCGGGACGCACTGGTGCGTGACTGCACCCCCGGCCTGGCCCTCTGATCCTCCAGCTCTCTCTGCCGGTTGGGTTCACCGCCACATCGACCCTCCACCCAGGTCATCCCTTTCTACACGGCGCTCAACACTGCAGGGGCCCTTCACTGCACTACGGCCCGGGAACTGTTGCGGTGCATGCGCTCTACCACACCTCCGCGCCAAACACAGGCTCCGGAGCGAGGCCTCTCGTGTTGGACCCCGGCTGCCTCCTAGATTGCGCCACCTTGGGTGCGTGGCGACGGCTCGGCGGGGAGGCCTGCGCGCTAGCTGCGAGCTCTGGGTCCACTGCCTCCACCGTCGCATTCGCGGCCCGGGCCCTGCGCCTGCTGCACACCTGCCTCGCAGGGGGGGGGATCCCCTTTGCCCCCCCCTTGTTCATCTCCCTGCTACCTGTGCCCTTACTGGCTGCACTCTCCACCTGGAACGCTGCGGGCCTTTTTGGGGCTCCCTGCTCTTGGAGGCCGCCATGGGTAAGGCTGACCCGAAACAGCCCCGACTAACCTTTGAGCAGCGGAGGCAGACGCGTCAGGAGGGCGCCACTGCTGACGGGGGCGAATTGCCCGCCCCCACGGAAATGGCTGCCGCACGTGAAGATGACTTGAAGGCCATCATGCTGGAGGTGAAGTCGGCGGTGTCCGGGATTGCTACTCAGCTGGAGCAGCTGGCTTCTCGCCTCGATGTGGTCAAGTCCAGGGTGGATGCGCACGATGGCCGTCTGCTCCACGTCGAGTCGAGAGTGTCTGATGTGGAGGACTCCGCCACCCAAGACCGCCAAAAATTGCTCCAAATGGACAAAATCCTTGACCTCATCCGTTCTAAGAACGAAGATTTGGAGGCCCGCTCCCGCAGGAGTAACCTCCGCATTACTGGAGTGCCGGAGTCCTCCAACATTTCCAGGATGGAGGATTACGTGGAGCAGATGTTGCGAGAATTGTTTGGAGAAGTGCTTTCCCAGGTATTTGTCGTGAAGAGAGCGCACCGCTCCCTCGGCCTGCCCCTGGTCTGCCCGCTCGACCGATCATTGCGAAGATCCTAAACTTCCGGGACCGGGACGCGGTCCTCCGGGCTGCCAGGGAAAGAGATGAGATCCGCCACCAAGGTAACACTTTGTCTTTTTATCCCGATTACACCCTGGCTGTGCAGGCTGCCCGCCGCGAGTTTCTGCCCGAAAAACGCATCTTGCAAAAGCACGAAGTGTCCTACTCGTTAGCCTACCCGGCCAAATTGCGGGTCAGACAGGGCTCTAAAACCCTGGTATTCCCAGACTCAAAGGGAGCCCTTGCCTTTGCCAAACAGTTGGACCGCTCTCACCACTCCACTCCAGCCAGCTCTCAAGACCCTGCTGCAGCCAATTTGAGTGACAATGACTGAACTGTACCCCTCTATTGTTTCTGGCCCCCGGCCCTTCTGTACAAGACTGTGTAGCACAGTGGCGGTCCCATTCCTCCGGCTGCCCCTTGGCTGTTCAACTGGCTGCGGCTCACCATTTTTTCTTTCTCTTTTTTTTTTTCACTGGGTTTACTGGCTATCCTTTGGTTGCATTGTATTAACTGCCTGTGTTGTCTGCTGATAGCTCTGGCTTGGCCACCCTGCCTTTCCTGGCAGGGGGGTACGCTAGGCGCTGCCATGCCCCCACGGGATGATTCCCACCTCTTTTGCTGATTCTTCCCCTCCCGGTTGGGGTCCCCTGGGGTTGGTGTGGGTGGTTACTCGACCTGATTGGGGGGTTGGTGTGGGTGGTGGGTGGAGGGGTGTTGGGTTGTTGTGTCCGCCTTTTGCGGCTCTTTCGTGGTTTATCGCATTTTTTCTGCTCTCACATTGCAAGATTTATGCTCTCATTCATGGTGCGATGGGGTGGGTTTGTTCGGGGTGGTTGGCTCTTGGGACGGTCTTTTTTTGTTTTTCTTCAGAAAAGTTATTGTTTATATGCTTTCAATTTATGTATTCCTTCAGTATGCATTACACCACTGCTGCGCTCGATCACGGCATCACGTTTGAGCTAGACACCGCGCCCTCCCCTAGACTGGTGCCCTATGGGGGTCATTGCCTGCCTCACTGCTCTCGTACTCTTGCTGTTCCCCCCGGTGTCACACTTTCCCCCCTGGCAGGCTTTCGCCGGCTCCATTTCAGACTTAAAGCAGCTGACTCGCCTTTGTACTATCCAAGTATGACCTCCCCGCTACACATGCTAGCTTTTGACCGCAGCTCCTACTCGCTGCCCTGCGATCCCTCCTATTATGTCCTCACACAGTATGACTGACACCATATGCTGGTCCTGGAATATTCGTGGCCTCAACGACCACCGCAAGGCCCGGCTCATCCATTCACACCTACTTCGTCATAAAGTTGACATCTGCCTCTTACAGGAGACTCACTTGTTGCCTGCGACCGCCGCTAGGCTCCAGTCGCGCCACTGGGGCGAATCGCACTCCTCTTTCTATTCCACCTACTCTCGTGGAGTGTCCATTTTGATACGCAGGGGACTTCCATGGCACACAGATCGGGTACTCACTGACCCTGAGGGACGGTATGTTATTCTACACGGCTCCCTACTTTCCCAACCAATGACGATTGCTGCTGTATACGGTCCCAACTCGGACGACCCTGCCTTTTTCACTAATGTTTGGCACTTAATATCCACACTGGACCCTGCGGCACTCCTTTGGGGGGGGGGGGACTTCAACGTTACCCTTTCTGCTGTCCTTGACCGCTCGGGCCCCCACTCGTCACACCCGCAATCTGCGGCTTTCTTACAGTCCTTACTAGCCGATAACTCACTGTATGACGCATGGCGACACGTGTGGCCTGAGGCCCGCGAGGGAACTTGTGTCACCGGTACCCGCGGCTGCTGGTCCCGTATTGATCTTTGGATCACCTCTCCTGACGTCCTCACTTGGCTTACATCCGTCACTAATATGGCGCGCACTTTCTCTGACCATGCGCCAGTCCAGCTCTGTTTACGCCTTCCCGACTCCCCACGGAGGGCCTTCGCCTGGCGGCTCCCCTCGAACGCTCTCCGCGACTCTGTCTTTTGTGCCGAGATCCAAACTGCGATCTCCAACTATTTTGACTTGAATGTCGGCTCCGTGGATTCGCCGTCTACTCTGTGGGAGGGTTTTAAGGCTGTGATTCGCGGTGAGTGTATTTCTAAACAATCCGGAGTCCTCCGCTCCATCCGCACCACATTAGGAACACTAGAATTGGAGATTAAGGCCCTGGACTCTGCTCAGGCAACTCGCCCCAACTCCGAGACACTTGCTCGCCTGCGCGTAAAGCACTCAGAATTTGCCAGGGAGGCCGAGAGGGAGCTCTCCTTTCTTGGCAGAGAGGCCCGGGCGCGCCGTTTCGGCGAGGGCGATCGGCCTGGCAAGACCCTGGCCAACCTCCTTCGTCCCCCCCGCGCTGCATCGTATGTCGCGGCACTCCAGGACGGCGGCCCTGCTAGAACCACCTCCCCAGAGGAAATTAAGTCACGGTTTACGGATTATTACACGCACCTTTACGCCTCGGGCCCCACACCTTCGCGGGAGGACTTCAACCAATTTTTCGACACCATCTCACTCGTCTGGCTCGAAGACCATCACCGCGAATTTCTTGACGAGCCTTTTTCTAAGGAAGAAATACTTGCTGCCATCACTGGTTTGCCCGGTGATAAGGCCCCTGGCTCGGACGGCCTCCCGGCTTCGTTCTATAAGACATTTGCCCCGCTTCTGGTGCCGCACCTGGCTGCTATGTACAATGACTCCTTCGATAGTGGCCTCTTCCCGCCATCGCTCCGTGAGGCGATCATAACACTTCTTCTGAAACCAGACAAGCCCCCGGATTGCCGCGACTCCTACAGCCCCCTTTCTTTAATCAACACGGACAATAAGATATTTGCGAAATTGATAGCCTCCCGTCTTCTCCACTTCATGCCCCTCATCGCTCTTCCGGACCAGTCCGGTTTCATTCCGGGCCGCGCAACATCTCACAACCTTCGGGCTATATTCTCCGTTCTGCACCAGATTAATCCTAGCCTCCCCTCAGTGGCTGCTCTTCTCGATGCCACCAAGGCATTCGACACCTTGGAGTGGCCCTTCTTATTCTATCTCCTGCCGCGCCTCGGCTTCAGCAATGTCTTTATTCGTAAAATTCTACTTCTCTATACGCGCCCTTCTGCCCGCCTTCGGCTCAACGGACAAGTTTCTGACCCTATTCTAATTGAGCGCGGCACTCGACAGGGGTGCCCGCTCTCCCCTATGCTCTTCGCCATTGCGATGGAGCCTCTTGCGGCCAGACTCCGGCAACACCATACTCAGAGGGGCATTGGCTTCTCGGCCCGCGCCCTCCTGGTCTCCATGTACGCGGATGATATTACACTGTATGTCCGCCACCCCCAACACAACCTCAGCCCCCTTGTGCGTGAGATAATACGGTTTGGTGGATTCTCCGGAATACAGGTGAACTGGAGTAAGTCAGTGCTGTTCCCTCTTACTGATGCCACCAAACCATTCACCCCGGACCTTCCTTTTAAATGGGCCTCCGGCCCCACCCGCTACTTGGGTGTCTGGCTGAGCAGGGATCTGGACGATCTCTGGAAGGCTAACTTTGGACGTGCCGTAGACTGGCTCGAGTCCAAGATACCTCATTGGAACCGGCTCCCCTTGTAGCTGGCTGGGCGTATTGCCATTGCCAAGATGGTAGTCCTCCCGAAATTTCTTTACCTCTTTTTAAATATTCCCATACCACTGACAGCCCATTTTTTCCGCAAGCTCCGCTCCCTGATCATTTCTCTGGTTTGGGCTGGTGGGCAGCCCAGGATTGCTTATGATGTCCTTACTCTCCCCATGTCGGCTGGAGGCATGGGCGCCCCCAATTTCAAACTGTATGCCTTAAGTGCCCAGGCCAGTTTCCTTCACTTCTGGATTCATCCCTCCCCTTTCCAGCCGCACGCTGCGGCCGAAGCTGATCTTGCTGCCCCTTGGCCGCTGGCTACCCCCTGTTTGCTCCGGCCGGCCGCGCGCGGGCTGAGGTGGACACGGTCGGGACTTTACGCTGGGCCTGGTCGGGATTACGTCGCCTCTCCAATGCTCCGTTGCTTTCAGCAAATGCTATGCCGATTGTGCGCCACCACGCTTTCCCCCCTTTCCATCCAACCGGCATGGCCAAGCATGCCGCCCGCTTGGGGCTGGAGACACTGGCGGATCTCTACCCTGGAAACACCTTCTATTCTCTTCCTGCTACTTCTGGCCCTATGGACACATTGCTCTATTATCAGCTGCGGGCTATTTGCAAGGAATTACACCCCACGTTCCCACAACCTCCACCTTCGATGCGCGCGCTTGATTTTATATATTCTTCTACCTCCCCCCGGAAGCTGGTGTCCAAATTATACGCCCCTACGTTATCAACCTCCGTCGTCTCCACTGATCGCGCACGCGTGGCGTGGGGCGAGGACCTTGGTATGGATATTTCCCAAGCCGACTGGCTTTATTGCTGTAGCCAGACGAAGAAACTCTCTCCCAACTACCGTCTCCGCCTTATACACTTCAAATACCTGCACAGGCTTTACCGAACCCCTGTTCAGCTACATAAAATGGGACTTGTTCCCACCGACAGGTGCTTGCGTTGCTCTGCCCCTGCTGCGGATTTCGCTCATCTGGCTTGGTTGTGCCCAAGGGTGTCGGAGTTTTGGCGGGAGGTCTGCGCCGCCCTTACTGAGATCATTTCCGCACCGCTCCAGCCCGACCCACCGTTGTGCTTGCTGGGCTTTGTCAAGTTTTGCCCGGATGCCTCTCGTCGATTGGTCGCAATGCTGCTTGTCCTTGCGCGGCGTAGGGTGTCCATGTCCTGGGGGCGCAGGCCGGCGCCTCAGTTTGCTCACTGCCTGGAAGAAGCATCGAGATGTCAAACTCTTCTGTCTGAATTCTGGGACCTTATGCCTGCTAGGTCTCGCCCGATTGACATATGGGGCCCCCTGGTGACATACCTCCACACCCGATCAAATTCTGGCCAGACTGCCTCTCCCGCGCTCCCCGCCGGCTCTCCGCCCGCGGCGGGCGCCGGTGTTGGTCGATGGCCCTCTCCCGCCCAGTCCCCCTCTCTCCCCCCTGACCAGACCTAATGCCCCCCTCTGCAGTGCTGCCCCCACACATTTCAGATATTTGTTGCTCATGGGTGCTTTGTCATGCTGCATATTATATTGTTTTTTTTGTCTGAAATACTCCCCCTACTATTGAGGTGCTTCGTGAATGGCCCTATGTACTCAGTGCTTTGACTTGATGCAAAATGTATGTTGGTAATGCTGATTATGTTCAATAAAGGTTTTGAAAATTTAAAAAAAAAAAAAAAAGAAAGGAAAGAGGGTCACCAGGGGGACGATAATTATGTAGGCGAATAGGGGGGGAGCCCTGAGCTGTGAGTTCAGCACCAAGGTATTCAAAAGTAGTAAAGTCAGGGTGCTGGACAGGTGAGAGTTGAAGTTCTTCTTTATAAATTATAGCGATGCCCCCTCCAATTTTATCAAGCCTGTCTTTTCTGAGGATGGTGTAACCGGGGGGAGAGAGCAGATCAAGGATTGATGAGTGGGCATTGAGCCAGGTTTCCGTCAGAAAGGCGATGTCAATGTTTTCACTGAGGATGGTTTCAGCGATTTCTGTTGCATGACACGTTGCCGATCGGCAGTTGACCAGCATGCAGTTGAGGGGTTTAGGGTCGTTTGTTTTTGTGGAAGAACAGGAGTGGATAGTGGTGAGTTGTTGAGGGGGTCTGGGCGAGACTGGGGAGGGCGGGGTCCTACTTGTTCCCAGGATCACAGGGATTGATGAATGAGGAGGAGGAGAGTTCATAGGCGAGGCGGTGCGGGGGTAGGCTTTATTGAGATCAGGGAGGTCAGGGGAGGGAAGATGGCTCATGGAGACGGGTTGGCTGAGTGAACAATTACTGCAAGATGGTCTAGGTGGTGAATTGTCGTTAGGGGAAATATTCCTTTGGTTATGGAGTGCGGGGTACGTTTGAGTGGAGTCCAAGGGATAGGTGTGAATGGGAAGGTTCCTTGTGGAGAGGGAGTTGACGTCATTTCTGAGAGAAGAGAGTTCTAACACGAGGGTTGAGAGTTGGAGTTCTATATTGAGGAGTGATTGGGTAAGAAGTGAGATAGGGAAGGGGGCTAGGAGATCAAGTGGGAGAGGGGAATGGTCCAAGTTGGTCGGGGGTGACGGTCTAGGGTGTGGATAAGGTGGGAAACCAGGCGGAGGGTGGAGAGGGGTGTTAAGGTTGCAGGGAAGAGGCGGAATTGAAGGGTATGAGAGGGCATTCCCGAGAGTCAACTGGGTGTCAAGAGAGGAAAAGGGGGCATGGGAGGGGTGTTGGGGGCTGTTAGTTAGATAAAGGGGGGGATGGTTAACAGGAGAAGAGATAGGAGTTATTTGTGGAGCTGATGAGGGTCCACGGGGAAGTGTTACATGAGGAGGGGGGAGGATTTGGGTGTCTGAGGGCGTAGTAGTAGGGTTACTAAGGGAGAAGGTGATAGTCGCTATTCGAGGAGCCGACGGGATCGTGGGGCGGGTGTGCAGGAGGAGGTGGGGTTTGGGAGGCTGAGGGAGTTGAAAGAAAGTCAGGAGGAGGGGGATGCTGATGAGGTTGTGGGAAAATGCATCTGAGAATCGGGGATTTCAATGGTGATTGGTGGGTCAGGGAACGGATGGGTAGGGGACAGGGATTGAGGGGACAAAAAGGCATCTTGCGTTTGTGAGGCTGGGAGGATAGAGGTAAGTGTAGGTAGTAAGTGTTGGGATAAGGAGCTGAAGTGGTGTTCAAAAATGGTGAGGTGGTTTTCGGAGGCTTGGATAAGGATATTTCCTGATTTGAAAATAGAGATGTCAATTTCGCCAGGAAATGTGGGGAAGGAGTGGTGGAAAGTTTCAGACCATAGGGTATTTTGCAGGAATTCTTGATAGGAAGGTGGTGGAGAAAGATACTTTTCCATTTAGAGGGGCGTTTGGTGTAGAAGATATAGTTGGTTTTTATGATGGAGGTTAGGCTAAGGTAGTTGTCAACGAATAAGGTTTCTTGGTGGAGAATTAGAAGTTTGTGTTTAAAGTTTTTCTTGCCATTTTTGGAAAGGTTTGAGGGATAAAGGATGGACCAGGAGTTAGGGCCATGTCTAGTGATGGGAGAGTCCAGTGTCATGAGAGTATGGTTGAGGGGAGGCATGATGGATCTGTTGAAAACATTTTTCTGAGACGGATTCTCTGCTTACCCCAGTGTATTCCATCATTTACAGCCAAGGAAGAACTTGGGATGGCTTTCCTCTCAGATGTGCTGGCCTGTCGTCCCTTATCATAATGGATGAAAACCTGGATGAAGAAGGGAACCGACCTAAGTAAAGAAATCCTGAGGAATTGTCTTTCCCTTGACTATTCTAACCGTATTTGTTGGTTAAAGTATATCAGAGAAAGTGTTTCCAGTATGGGAAGAGCTCATCTATTTGAGAATTCAGAGGGAATATGTAGAAGGGATATGTACTGGTGTCATGTGGTTTGTGGCCTCATTGTCTATGTTGCTAGATTGGCTTAGGCCTGGCTGCCATGGTGCCTTTTTGCGCACATTACTCTGTGACTTTGTTTTTCCAGACTCTGCTTGTGCCCTGCTATATTGGAACTGTCTGCCTTTTTGCCTTTCACCTTTTCTCCTGTTCCCTGTGGGTTTCGTCTGCACAACATGTACAAGGTCGAAAAACAACGTCCCTTGTTCTTGCTGATCTGGTCAGCCCCTCGCACTTAGACATAACACAGAAATGCAGCTGCACTGGAGAAATTCGGGTGCTTTTAATATTGTGATCTCGCTGTTTTTGACACTTGAAGAAAAACCTTTCCAGGGAGAAGAGCTGTGCTTGTCTGATGATGTAAACCTTGCATCTAGATATTGAGGTATGAGGGTCCGTCCGACAAAGCCCAAAGGTCTTCTATTTTTATAATAAACTAGTTAATAGCACGGGGAGGGTGGTAAGGTCATTTAGCCCTATATCCACTGCTTTATGAAATGCTTTCCCCGTTTATATTCTATGGAATTGTAACTATGCTTATTATTTTATCCTTATGCATTATGCTGATAGTACTGGCACGTGTACTGTATCTTAGACCACGATAGTTGAAATAAACATTTTAAACTATACTGTGTCTCTTATTACGCATGTTGTGGACAAGTATGAGTGAGTTATGGAAGGGTGTTCTTGCTCCCGCGAGACCTGAGAGAGAGAGACCGTGTTCTGGGTTGTTTAATCATTGGTAGCATCGCTGCTAATGAGACGCTAAAGCTAGTCGGATTGGGATTGTGGGTACTAAGGTGCATGGTTGGTTCACCACTATACTCCGAGGTCCTATTATCCTGTGCATAGCTCTGTATATGTGCAGAATCCCTACAACATGGCGCCACCAACGTAGTGGGCTGCTTATCTGCGAGACGCTTGAGTAGTGCTTGTGCTTGTCCACAACACCCTTCGCATACGCTTCCGGAAACGTGTCCGAGGGTGGTACCTCCTATATTGATGTTTTTATAGGTTCTTTCAAGCTTGAAGTTATTAAAAGGTGTTTAAGTAAACCCTATATTGTGCTGCCTCATATTAGGTTGTCGATCATTTCTGGTCTTAATGGCGGATATAAATATACCGGCACAAAGCCGCGCTGCGCTCCGGGCTCATTTACTGGCTTATAGAGTGCCTGACGCGGGTGTCGCACTCATCTTTGTGGTGCAGGCTGACCCGGCTCACCACTTTGAGGTGTTTTACTCTTGGGTCACTTTTCCGGCGGTGGATGGAACGGACGATTTGTTCCATGAGTACACTCTCACTCTCACTGCCCTACCCAATGCTTATCGGCCTTATCAGGCTCTTGAAGTACCACTTACGGCATGGCAACACCGTATTTGGTTTAATGGTGCCCTCCCACATCCGGTCACCCCGGTTCGTTTAGGCCCCTTATCAATAGACGGGGCCACTTGGCCAGTTTTGGCCGGGTATACCCCACATCCGCATTATTTGACGCTTGCGGTTGATGAACTGCGTGAATTACATACGTCTTTGATACGGGTTCACAGAGCTTTAGTACAGTATGTTACAGGCAACGTTCAGGGAGCCCCTCCTGGAGTTGCGGTGCATCCAGCTGGACCAGGCGGTGTAACCATGAGTCCCGTCATGGTTAATTCGGTGATGGGCAAGCGCCCACAAAATAAGGATGATTTGCCTTATTGGCTTGCAGAAAAATTTGATCAGCTGGAGGCAGTTTTTCCCAATACTTCTCCTGTGGACAAACACATGATTTTAACGATCAGTTTGCCAAAAGACTTAATTCCCGAGTTGGCAGAATGCAACAACTGGGGTAAGGTATTCGCAGCAGTGTATGCGAAGTGTTTCGGCACTCCTTCCATGACAGTTCTCCCCTCTGTAATTAAACGAGTGCAGGATGAGCATGGCCCTGAAGCGGCTGTGGAGTTGGGGATGAGACTGGTGGGAGTGTTCGATGTAGTGGCTGATTTAATCCTTGCAAACGTCAAGGGCGATGCAGTTAACTTTCAAGTAGCTAATGCTTTGGCTTTGGTCCCAGAACCGGACAAGCCATGCGAATTACCGAAAATTATTGCACAGGCTTATAAAACCATTGGCCGCAATAGTCTGGGAGTTAAGCCTTTTGCTAAAACGCAAACTCAATCACAGCCACAACAAAAAACTCAGTCTGAGAAAGATGAGAAACCGTTCTTTACTAAAAATAACTGGAAGTTGAAGAAACAGGGTAAGCAACAGAAAAAACCAGGGTCGCGTGGCGCATCCCCGGTTTCCGTATCTTCTGAACGCACTTATGATTTGCGCGACAGAGCGAGAATTAAATCTCCAGAGAGATTTCAGGTCCCTGATCCGCGTTCTCCTCGTTCATCACAGGCACCATCGACCTCCCAGACTGGTGGAGGAGAACGCCAGGATAGAGGCAGGGGTCGTGAGGCTCCACAGGGACGAGACCAACCTCGACAACAAGTCCGAGGGAAACCAGAAGAATTTCCACGTTCTCGCCCACAGTTTCAGAAGAAGAAAGTTGCAGCTTTAAAAGCGAGGTATGCCACAGACGGTGAGAACGAGACTCCTGAATTGGACGTGGGCAGTGACGCTCCTAGACAGCGCCGCGGAAGTTACCATAGTGCGGGAGGCACTACGTCCTCATGTGGAGGCGACAGCAACTGACACATTCATTACTGTCGAGACAGCTGACACCAGAGTGGCACCCCTTGACAGACTATTTAATATTGTCCTTCAAATTGAAGGTGACATTGAGCGTGTTATAAAAGGGATTTTTTGGGAGAATCTGACCTCTTCTTACGACATTTTGTTGGCAGAGGCGGATTGGCTGCCCCCATTCGTACTTGCTGCGCGTAGAGGGGAGGAGGTAATCCTTCCGAACTTTTCTCGTCATGTCCCCAAGGACAAAGCGGAGGCTCTCGCAGCTGAATGGGCTGGGGCCCTGGCTCCGGCGTTATACCGTAATCACGTGGGCTGGGATGAAGACTCTCCCCCCCATGATATTCCCTTGCGGTCGCTGCCACAGCCACAACCCCAATATCCCATCCGGCAGGAAGCTAAAGGTCCCGTTTCTGACATTCTGACACAGTTAGAATATCAAGGAGTAATTGAAACATGCGTATCACCAATGAATAATCCCCTTTTCGCGGTTTCTAAACCCGATGGATCGTACCGCCTAGTTTTGGATTACCGACATTTGAACTCTCATTGTCGGACCTTTGCGGTACAAAATACCCACAGTTCTGCGCTAGTAGACAGTCTTGTTCGTAAAAAATATAAAACGACACTTGACCTATCCAATGGATTTTACACGCACAACTTGTCCCCGGAGTGCAGCCAATGGAGCGCTTTCACTTCCGGTGGTAAACATTTCAAATTTCGGCGTTTGCCCATGGGCTACATGAACAGCTCGGGTGTCTTCGTCGCTCGTGTTGTCTCTCTGTTGGACAGCATAGACCCAGATGCGTGTTCGTACGTCGACGATATATATCTGACAGACGAATTATGGCCGCATCTTTCCCGAGTGGACCACATTATTCTTGAATTTGCGGTTTTAGGTTACAAATTTAATTTTGCCAAATCTCACATTGCTGAATTTACTGTTTTGTTTTTGGGCTATGAGCTCAAAAATGAAAGTAAGGGTTTAGCCCCCCATTTCTTGGAGAAGTGCACACTTTTGCGCCCTCCAACCACCCTGAAGAAGCTTCAGTCATTACTGGGTTTTCTGAACTTCGGGCGTACTTACATTCCCGAATATGCCCAGCGTATCAAGCCTCTATATGCCTTGATACAGCCCAACTTTTCGAAGTCATGCTGGCTTCCTGAGCATTCTTCGATACTGCAGTCTTTGCAGTCAGATCTACTTGAATCTAAATTCTTGTTGACTCGTGATAACCACACAAACCTGGTGATTAGAATCGTTCCAGGGGCAGTGGGTTTCACTTACTTAACCTTTAACGAAGGTGACACAGTACCGATTGCATACAAGTCGCATCTTTACACTTCAGCTGAGTTGCGCTTTTCCTCTGTGGAGAAAGTTTTGACTGCAGTGCAAATGGCGATTCTGAAAGAACGCGCACTGGCACAGGGAAAACGCATTTTGGTGGTAACACCATATCCTGCCCTTGAGGCAGTGACGAAGGCAAGTGTCCTGAACTATAAGGCTTTGCACCCCCGTTGGATACAATGGGCTACATCTCTGACGTCCCCGGATGTCACTTTTATCTTTGATTCCTCTCTTCAGACACAGGAGTTTTTACAGTATGATTTTGTTCATCCTCCTCCTCTGTCTTTGCTACCGCTTGAGGAGTACGAATGTATTATATATACCGATGGTTCGGCACAACCGGCCACGGGTTCCAAACATGCTTATTCCGCAGCATGTGCTATTGTTGCAGGTACCATAGTGAACGGTGAGTTCAAATCGACTGTAGTGCACACTCAGGCACTAGAAGACAGTACTGCACAATTAGCCGAGCTACGTGCTTTGGTGCTCGCACTGGAGTTCGCTAATCCAGACGTGACGACCCTTATTGTATGCGATTCTTACTACTGTGTTCAATCTTTCAATGACAATCTATTCTTTTGGTCGCAAAACGACTATAGAGATGCGAAAGGCAGCACAATTAAGCATAAGATGCTTTGGGTTCGAGTGGCAGATTTGAAACAACGTCTGCCTCTCACACAGGTGGTTCACACTCTTGGCCACCAGCGTGTGGGCGCACACGCTGTTGGTAACGGTTTGGCAGATGAAGCTGCCAAATCAGCAGTAGCCACGTGCTCAGTAGCAGCAGTTACAAGATCCATGACTAAAATAGATAATGATATTTTGGCAGCTATTGCTGCAACAAAGGAAGGTGCTAATTACCCACGGGGTTTCCCTTCCAAGTACTCTTATCAAGTAGGTCCCGAACAGGTTCCTTACGTAAGAATTCCAGACATTGGTGATAGGCTGATTCCCAACGCGGACGGCAGACCTTCCTTGATAACGGCCGCACACGAACGATTGGCTTCGGCCCATGCTGGCGTGTCTGCGACGGTTTCCATCTTGCAGCAGCGTTACTGGTGGCGTGGTTTATATAAACAGACCCGTACTTATGTGCTTTCTTGTGACGTTTGTCAGCAAATTAAACCTTCAACGGTTACACGACCACCACAAACACCGCTCTGCATTTCTAACAGACCTTTTGGGTGTGTTTACCTGGATCACTGCGGTCCATTTTCTTCTGACACTGCCTATAAGTACATCTTGGTTGCAGTGGATTCGTGCACACGTTTCATCTGGGTTTGGCCACAACTGAGTGCCGACGCTCGAAATGTCATAAGGGATTTGCGTGTCTTTGTGGGAATTTTTGCCTGTGGCACCTTCCATTCTGACCAAGGTCCGGCGTTCGCCTCTAAGGCGTACAAGGACGCGATGGGGTCACTGGGGGTGCAGGTGAAATTTTCGTCTCTATATCGGCCTGAGGGCAATTCGATTGTTGAACGAATGAACCGTGACTTAAAGCAATCCTTGACAGCTAGAGTCTTAGGTACTGGCAGGAACTGGCTGGCCCACTTGTATAGCGTACAACGTGCACTTAATAATCTCCCTAGAAGACCTCTGGGTGGGCGGACCCCATACGAAATGCTCTTTGGCATCCAAATGTTTGTGCCTGACCTTGATGGTCTAGACATGGCGGCGCAATCCGCAATCTTTGACGTAGATAATCATTCTACTATGTTGCAGGACTTACAAGAAGCCCGTGACAAACTTGCAAACGAACATTTACCTTCAGCCACAGACGCTGCGCTGCAGATTCCGGTTGCCGGCTGGCTTCCGAAGGTTGGAGATCTGGTCCGAGAGAAGGTGGAGAACAAAAAAGAATTTGGCCCCTCTTATCGTGCACCGGTTCCAGTCCTTGGATTGAAGGGTACTCGTACAGTCATCTTACCACCGCTTCCTGGTCGCGAACACAACAGATACATCTCAGTGGACAATGTCAAGCTACAACATCTGGCCGATCCTGATTAGCGTAACACCAGCGGTCTCCTGTCCAGCCATTTCTAGGACACATGTTTGTGGCCCTCCAGCCCACACGGTCACTGATGTTGCCATTGAGATGGTAGATTTGCCTGATCGCCTGCTCGACTACCCGGATTCCCCCTGCAACGAGGAGACAGAGTATACATACCCCGTCAACGAGTCAGTGGCTCACCTACCAACAACGCCACTGAGCCCAACCCGTTATTCCTTTGATTCGGCTTCCACCTCATCACTTATCCCGTCCAGCTTCAGTATTTTTATATCCTGGTTCAGAGACAATTTTTTGATCCCACCATGGACATACATCTGGTTGGTACTATTCCTGATTTTTCTGTTCATGTCCATTGGCTTTGTGACAGTTTTTTTTTTTTTACTCATCAATGGTCACTATTTACCAGAACGCTCTGCAGTGAACTGTGTCGCTGGAACTTTGGCTCCGCATTCTTCTTCTCACATCATGAAGCATGACCACACATTTGTGAACATTTCGGCTTTCCCAGTCGCTGATGGCATCATATGGGATGCGGTAAATTTCCAAATTCATGGACCAACCGAGATTATTAATGTACCAAATGTCCTCCGTGTTTCAATGGGTGATGTCGTTAAAAGTAATATTCATTCTGACGATTGGGATTTGCATGCCGTTGAATCGTTATTTACTGATTTGAAATATTACGCTGCTTTTAATGTTGAAGATCTGTATTTAAATTCTGCAAGTTATGTTGAGCTATATTGTTACCAGCATTGGGGCAACCACTTTCTCCATAAACCAAGTACTCTTCGGGGTCCTTTTAATTACACCCAATGGGAACATTGTCCGACCCCTTTGCCAGGTAGCTCCCAAACTCTTAGAAGTAAATTCACTTACTTTACAGACTTTGATAGATCAAACCCTGGGTCCTATTATTTTAAATTGAACGCTTCGTCCGCACAGAAGATCATGTTGACCCACACCAAATTGCTATATTCGGGTTCCTTTTTGTGGGTGGTTATGAGTACTGGCAGGACACCATTGACTCAAAATCTATTTGGGGCATCAAATCATGGCAGGTACGCGGCACAGAAGCCTTACACCGTGCTTGCCTAATCCCGGCCCAAATTTTATTTTTAAATCATACAATCTATCAAACAACGTGTTGGGGTTTGGCTACTTCCAAACAATTAAATGCACCTTCCATTCCCGTATTGTCTTCCACTCCCACCGAGAGCTTGCATTTCAATATTTCCCTTGCCACTTTGCAAGCTTTGCTTCAAAACAATTCGTTTAATGTCTCTACGTTTGTTCAGTCACCCTGGTTGGCTTGGCCCATAGCATCAAATGCCTGCCAACTGCGTTTTCATGACACAGCTCCTGGTTACAAACAGGATAGACCGGATCCAAGGTTTTCTGACTCTCGTACGGTTACAACATATTCTGTTGGTAAATTGTGTAAACAGTGGTTGCAGCACTCTTCCTTAGATTCTGTTAAACAACATTTATCCCTCCTATCAGGCAACATTGATCTGTCCGATTTTATTCTGGGGCCTCGTGGTCCTCGACATAAGAGATTCATTTATGAAACTTACAATGAACTCTGGAAGCTTTCGCAAATTGAAGCCGCTTCCCGTCTTCGGGAAATAGATCAAGCAAATCTAGAAAAAGTGCTTGCTGTTGTTGACAATAGTATTAATACCCTGTCTTCTCGCATTTACACATTAGAGAATATTGTTTCCTCTGTTGTTGATATTGTACAAGATGATGTGTCTGTTATATCATGGTCAAAATCAATTGCGTTCAGTGATGCAGTTTGCATGGACTTTGCAAACACTAAAGATGGGTAAAATTCCTTGGCATTTTTTGAACACCTCCGCCTTATTCTTACCGTTTAATTTAACTGAAAAACAGCAATTCATGTCCATGAAAGATGCAACATACACTCTCTTACATATCGAAAAGATAAAGCCATTACCATTCTCTGTGGCGGAGTTGGACTCTGCAGTGTGGCTAGTTCACGGGGTTATCGCCTTGCCTTTTTCTTTGAGTTCAGTTCATGCATGAAACATTATCCTGTGGGCCGTTTTCAGCCCTTAGGCAGTGCCTTCCTGCATGAACTTTGGTCCCTGCCTTTCATGTATAAATGCCTTAGGGACGGAAAAGAAGTTTTTCTCACAGGAGAGTCATGCGCTTCTACTGTGGGTCATTCCCTGATTTGTAAAAACATTAAATTGCACGGGGCTTGTAATGTTTCGGCTCCTAATCTTGCTTGTGTTTTAAAGGGCATTCCTGCTCCTGCTATATCACCTACTTTCACTGTGCTTGCAAATGATAGCTATCTCCTTCTGAATAATCAGGACTGCTGTGGAATGCTGGCCGGCATCCCCTATATTGTAACTGTTTCCCACCGGGTTGTGTGCTGCACGACATAATAGATAGTTCCATTTGGCCTTCCATTCCGACTTTGAAGGCAGATTCCAATAAATTGAGCAGAATAAAGGCGCTATTATTGAACCAGGAGGTTATGCTCACATCCGCACGGGAGACATTCATCCTCCAGGTGGCTAGTACCCACAGTGAGATACAGGCCCTTTTGAACACAAACCTCCCACAACATTTCGGTGAGCTGATTCACCGTGTTTTCAATGCATCCCGCACCGAAGGTCTTGTGCACTTTTTTAAAGTTGTGGGCTCTGGCCTTGTAACCTCCTTTCAAACTATATTTGGTGTAATACCCGCTTTTATTCATTCTATTTTTTCCAGCGTCTTTGGCGGCTTTCCGTTGATCCTCGCCTTAGCGGCTGGTATATTGCTTTTGGTCTGTTTGCTACGCAATGGCTGCACTTCCTGTGGGCCTCCTCGACCACGGTCGACTCCGGATGCTCCGTGAACGCCTGCTCATCGGCTTAGGCATCCTGCCATTGGCGACACTCAGTGTGTCCTATTGACTTTCTTTTCGCTTTGCGCATTTCACTTGCGTGCAACCTGTGATCTCTTGCATCCGATGTCCTTTTTCTTGGTCCTTGGATTATTGCCTCTCCAATACGTCTCTGTCTGACCCGGATTTTGGCTAGTTAATGGGTCCCTTAGAGGCCCATGAACGGGACTGTTCCGGTGAGGGCTTAATGGCGCGTGCGGCTGCACTTGGAATTTTGGCGCAATGGGATGTCTGGGCGGCTGCTCAGACTCTCCTACGACACAGGTATATTGAGTATCACGCAAGTTGTCCCGCAATGCTGATCACTGCTCCCTCTTGCGAGGAACATGAATGCAGTTTTGATTTGTTGAACTGGATGGCGTCTCTTTTTTCTGACGTTTCCAACGATGTCCTCTTGGAAGGTGTGGCGTTTTTCTGCACTTACACTCTATTGGATTAGGGGGCCTCTGCTTTCGGCGTCCTGCCTCACTG
Organism: Calotriton arnoldi; assembly: GCA_963921515.1. Taxonomy (NCBI): domain Eukaryota; kingdom Metazoa; phylum Chordata; class Amphibia; order Caudata; family Salamandridae; genus Calotriton; species Calotriton arnoldi. The sequence continues at coordinate 2,222,757 of CAWUFW010000593.1, read as the reverse complement.
GAATTTTTTTATCCTGCATTTTTTTTGGTGGTAGTGAAACAGATGACGAATTGCTGGAAGATATTTTAAACAGAAACCCACCTCCATACCAACAGACTTCTGCGGTGGTGACACCAAATACAACGCCAATGGAAACTGGAAGGAATAAAAAACCCGAACGAAGAAATGAAATAAATAGGTCACAAGAAACATTTAAAACTTCACAAAATTAAGAGACAAAGTGACAATGCAATTGAATTAGCAAAAACGACAAAAGAATTGACTGAGAAAATAAGAGAATTGACAAAGAATATGGAAGCTGTAACTGTACCAGTAACGATAGGTCCAGTAATGCCAATTTTTGAGAATCAGAAAATAAATGAACATTCTTTGGTGATTCCCATGAATTCACATTTGCAAAGAAAAAGAGACGGGATGGAACTGAATAATGAAGGTGCACACAATTCGGCTAGAACGTGTAGACCAAGTCCACCTACAAATTTGACGATAAATGAGAGTGAGATTAGGAGAATGCCTATGGTGACAGAGTCCGCATCAGGAACACCAGAAAGAAGCAGTGATTGGATAGAATTAAATAGTACGCCTGTAGGTCCGACTCCAGAAGAGTTAAATGAATGGATGGATGAAAGCGCTAAAAGCAAAAGAACCAGAAGAAAAACCATTAGATGTAATTAGGTTAAAAATAGACATGGAAGAGTTGATTTTGGGAACAATTGGAACAGAAAAACTAAAAAATTATCAGGATGACAAGATTATGTTTTTGTGCAAGAGTCTTACTTGGAGAGCTAGAAATTTACATGACAAATTGGAAGAGATTGCAGGTGAACTAGGAGTAGAATTTGTGAAAGTAAGGACGTTGCAAAAACCGTACAGAGTAGATTTTTGTGAGAAAGACATAGAGAATTTGAACACATCAGGAAGACTGACCCAAATAAAAGAGCTGATTGTTTTATTGAGAAAATGGGGTGATGTGGATAGATGGAGAAATAGATGGACAAAGAGGAATGAGAAAACAACAGATAAAGCATCTTTGGCTTTTGCAGTAACAGATAGGGAACCAGTTGCTAGGGAATACCCGATGAGAGAAACACCAGGTGGTAGTTATGTGCATGTTCCGTGGACCAGACAGGATATACTGTCATTTACAAATGACTTCCCAAAATTGAGAGAGAAACCAGTAGAATGGTACAGGCAAGTGGAGAGATTTGTTAAGGTGTCAAAAGTGCTGTGGATAGATCTAGATGGATTGTTTGATATAGTAGTGCCTGCTGATTTATGGACAGAATGTAAGATTACAATTGATTGGCCAACTGTAGAATATCCAAGGGATGCCAAAACAGGAGCGCCAGGTCCAGAAGTGATGAGGAAGTATGATCAAGTAGTTACCTTTCTGAAGAATAAAATTCCACCAAAAGAAACAGATTGGGTAAAAATAGACAGAACAACACAGGAAAGCAAAGAATCAGTGCACGCGTACTATGAGAGATTGTTGTTGGTTTTCAAACAGTATAGTGGTTATGAGACACTAAGTGAGAAGGACACGAGTCATTTTGTATATAGGTTTGTGTATGGATTAACACCAGAGATAAGTGAAAGGATTAAGCAGCACTTGATAGGATGGCAGAATAGCACAGTGGATGAAGTTTTGAGATATGCTAAGTATTGCAGTGATGAAATTGAGAGTAAACAGCGTAAATTGAAAGAAAAAGCCATGTGGGCACAGGTAAAAGTTGCAGAGAAGCAAGAAGCTCAATTGAATAATACTAGCAGTGAAACAGGACAGTTTAAATCCCGACCTAATATAGGTAAAGGAAAAGGACAAATGAGCATAGATGAGGCAAAGAAAAAGTGGCCATGCCACAACTGCGGAAAGCTAGGACATTGGAGAAACGAGTGTAAATTTCCTCCAAAACCTAATGTGGAAAATCAATCATTAAATTCACAGGTGCAGAGTGAGGTAGTTACTCAACAAGGTCAGGTGCCACAACCACCACTTCCCAAGAGTGCTAACCAACAGAAATACAGTGCAGAAACAGGATTCTACGGAGGAGAACAGGTAAAACAGTTGTCACGTGCAGCTGAAATTTCACAATATTGGTTACGACAGAATGAAGATGAGACGGATGAAAGTTCATGACGGTGTCTAAGAGAGAGGGAAGAGTGCGTGCTTGGCGCAACTCTAGAGGTAGATCAGTCAGGTCCATTTGTGGATGGAGAAGTGAATGGTGCAAATGTAACATTCCTTGTTGACACTGGAGCTACCCGTTCTACTGTTAGGTCAGTGGAAATTCCAAATCTTCCTCTCTCAGGTGAACATATTCAAGTGGTTGGAGTTTCCAATCAGCAAATTGAAACGCCTCTTACTAGATTAGTAAAGGTAAGAATTGGTCCATTTAGTGAAATGCACCGATTTGTGGTGTGTGATTGTAGTCCCGTGAACCTTTTAGGACGCGATTTATTGTGCAAAATGAACTGCACAATTTATTGTACTCCAGACGGAATTGCATTTCAGACCCCAGATGAGGATGTGCTGTATAAAATGACAATGGTAAATTTAGAACCAGAAATAAATGGTTTGTTTCCTGTATTTGATGCAGAGAAAATCCCAAATGAGTTGAAAAAGACAGTGAAAGAAGAAGTGTGGGACTTGACAGGAGAAGATGTAGGATTAATGAAAGGAGTAGATCCCGTAAAAATAACAGTAAAAGAAGGAACGAGTTACCCAAATACGCCCCAGTATAAATTGACTCCAGAAATAATTGAAGGAATAACGCCAGTAATAAATAAAGTGATTGAACAAGGGATTCTAAAAGAAATCATGAGCAGTCCATGTAATTCGCCAATAATAAGACTGAAAAAGCCAAACGGAACATATAGAATCGTACAGGATTTAAGAAAGGTAAACAAAATTGTTGTGCCTTGTTGCCCAATAGTACCGAACCCTGCTGTGATTCTATACCAGATTCCACGTGAAGCAGAATGGTACACAGTAATTGATTTATGTCATGCATTTTTCTCTATTCCATTGCATCCAGATAGCCAGCCAATATTTGCGTTTAGGTTTGGAGAGCGTATTTTGGCATGGTGCCGAATTCCTCAAGGGTACACAGAAAGTCCCTCAATCTTTAATCAGATCCTAAAGAAATCATTGGAAGATTTAAGAATGCCAGAAAAGTCAGTAATGGTTCAGTATATTGATGACCTACTGGTGGCATCAAAAACGAAAGAAGCATGTGTCAATGATACAATTGCTTTGCTGAATCATTTAGCAAAAAGAGGACATAAAGTGTCCCCTTCAAAATTGCAGTTTTGCCAACAAGAAGTCCAGTATTTAGGGCATAAAATTGAGAAAGGAGTGCGAAAGGTAACGACAGAAAGAATAAAAATGATTCAAGGAATGAGAGCTCCAATGACACAAAGAGAGGTAAGAATGTTTTTGGGAATGGTCGGATATTGTTGACAATGGATAAGCGGTTTTTCACTAATTGCTAAACCATTGCAGAAACTGACAAAAAAGGATGTTAAAGATCCTTTTGAAATGAATGATGAAGAAATGAAAGCATTCAGAGAGCTGAAAAGGAAATTGTGTGAGGCTCCAGCATTGGGAATGCCTGACTATGAGAAAGATTTTGAGCTGTATTGCAGTGAAAGAGATGGATGTGCATTTTCAGTTTTGGTGCAGAGACATGGAACTATGAAAAGACCAATTGCATATTTCTCAGCTGTTTTAGACCCCGTAACGAAAGCGTTGCCTGGATGTTTGAAAGCGGTTGCTGCTACTTGTGCGAGTCTGGAACAGAGTGAAGGCATAGTGATGGGGTATCCATTGAGAGTGTATGTTCCCCATTCTGTGGAAATTCTATTGACAAGAACGAAAACCCAATACATGACACATAGTCGGCTGACTAGGTATGAAAAGGTAATTTTGAGTGCAGATAATGTGACCATTGACAGATGTATGAATGTGAATCCTTCAACATCATTGCCAGATGAAGAGAATGTGATTGAAATGGATGAAGTAGATCACGATTGTCTGAATGTGCTCGAATACTGTACAAAACCAAGAGCTGATATACGAGATGAGCCTTTGAAAGAATCAGATTATATTCTGTTTGTGGATGGCTCATGTTTGAGAACGAGTGATGGAGTTCTAAGTGCAGCATATGCAGTTTGCACAGTAGCAACTGTATTGGAAGCATCTTGTCTGAAAGGTGTACGGTCTGCCCAAGTTGCAGAATTAGTAGCTCTGATTCAAGCATGTAAGTTGGAAAGAAATGTACGGGTTACGATTATGACTGACAGCCAGTACGGCTTTGGGGTCGTGCATGATTTTGGTCAGATTTGGTCACAAAGGGGTTTCTTGACGTCTGCAGGGACGCCCATCAGAAATGGAGATTTTGTGAAAAAGTTGCTTGAGGCGATACAGCTGCCTAAACAGATCGCTGTCGTGAAGTGCAATGCACATAAAAATGGGGAAGACTACATTACTGTTGGCAACAAATATGCTGACGAAATGGCACAGTACTGTGCAAAGAATGTGGTATCTTTGAATAAATGTCATGAAAGAGAGCATATTTCTTGTCCTTTGCTTTTTACTAACTCTATTGAAACATGGGATGAGGTGAGACAGTTACAAGAAGCTGCAGAAGACGAAGAAAAAGATACTTGGCTAAAAGCAGGATGTAGAAAACATGAAGAAACTGATGTATGGGTTTACAGGGATGAGAGACCAGTTATGCCTGATAGCATGATTTCTGACATGGCACGGATGTACCATGGGCAAGCCCATATTGGGAGAGATTCAATGATCAGACTTTTTAGACAAACATGGTACAATCCAAAATTCAGAGCCATAGCTGAGAGTCTTTGTCAGAGATGTCTTATTTGTCAACAGTTAAATCCAGGAAGGAAGACAGTAGTGAGTCTAGGAAGAATAGGACGAGAAGGGGGTCCTTTCACCAGAATGCAAATGGATTTTATTGAAATGCCACCTTGCAGCAGATTGAGGTATGTTCTAGTGGTCGTCTGTTTGTTTTCCCGTTGGGTGGAGGCATATCCAACAAGAAGGAATGACAGTATCACAGTAGCAAAACGTTTGCTGCGACAATTCATTCCAAGGTATGGTTTTCAGTCACGATTGAAACAGATAGAGGAACACATTTCCAGAACGAATTAGTTAAACTGATTTGTGAAGCACTTAGTATTAAACAGAAACTGCATTGTGCATACAGACCAGAGGCTTCTGGAATAGTAGAGCAAGTGAATGGAACGATCAAGAACAGGTTAGGAAAAATGTGTCAAGCTACAGGACTCAAATGGCCAGATGCTCTGCCATTAGTTCTGATGACAATCAGAAGTATTCAGGAAAGGAAGACTGGACTCAGTCCACATGAAATAATCATGGGACGAGCAATGAGACAAGCACAAGTACCTGTCAACAAGCTACTGACTATAACTGATGATCTAGTACTGGATTATTGCAAAGGATTGGCTGATGTGGTGCGTTCTGTGTTTCATCAGGTTGGACTGGATGCGACCACTCTTGAAAGAAAACCAGCTCACGACTTGAATCCAGGAGATTGGGTTCGAATAAAAGTCCACCGGAGAAGAAACTGTTTGGTTCCTCGCTGGGACGAACCACGACAAGTGATTCTAGTGACGACCATCGCAGTCAAGTGTGCAGGAGTGAAACACTGGGTACATGCCAGCCACACCATCAGAGTTCCAGAACCTAAAGATCGACATGTGAGTCGGCATCTGGAAATATCAGATAACAGTTCAGCATCAGAAAGAGAAGAGGAGACAAACAGGGTGCCAGAACCTGAAGATCAACCTGTAAGTCGACATCTGGAAGACCCAACTACAAGTGCAACGATAGAAGAAGAAGAGGAAATAGAAGAAATAGCTGAAGTTCCAGAATTTGAAGATCGACCTGTAAGTCGACATCTGGAAATATCTGACACCAGTTCAGAATCTGATACAGAACATTCAGAAGGTGAAGAAATTCTAAAAAGAAAGTGGAATTTTGAAAGCATAAGAGAAGAAACTGAGCCAGAAGATAGTGACAGTGAACAACCAAGTACAAGTTGTGGTAAAATTCCTTCGAAAATAATATTAATAGATGAAGAAGGGAGAATTTCAAACCAAAAGTTAGAAAAATCGGAAAAACCCCGAGGAGCAGTAGGGACAGATAGTCAAACACAAGAACAGGGAAATTTAGAAGCAGATAGAGAAACTGACACGAAATCGGAAGAACCTCGAGGAGGGACAGAAATCGGTGAACGAAGGAAGATAAGAAAAGAACCACAAGTAAATGAAAGCGAAATTATAAGCTTTAAAATAAGAGGAAATAACGAAAGGATTGAAACAGAATCAGAAGAAAGTGGAGAAGAAAGAAATGAAAAACTAGAGACAAGAAAAAGAAATTGGAAAACAGAAAGAGAGGAAAAAGGAAGTGAAGCAAAAAGGCCAAGGAAAGGAGACAATTGGCCCAACGAAGTAAGAAAATTAAGATACAGAATCATAAAATTGGATGGGAAAAGTGCTGAACAAGTGAATGAAATAAGTCAAAAAGAGCAAGGAAAACAAGGTGGAAAACACTTGCAGAAAACGAAAAGAATAAAGAAAGTAAATCAAAAGTATAGATCGCCTGAATGGTTGTATCGTGCTTTGGCTAGTCATAAAGAAGAATTGAACACTCACGAAAACCCAGAACAAAGAAACCTGATGGGAGAAAGTGAAGTGCAACAAACCTGAAGCAACAAACCTGAAGAAATTTAGATAGTTTACCGGATTTGACAAAACACTGAACTGACAAATTTACCGGATGTGACAGAGAAAGAATTCTGAAAAAGAATTAAAAGAAAGTACCAAGCAAAGATAAAATATTGGAAGTACAGAGTGGCAAGCAAGTCATTTCTGAGGTGTAGTGACACAATTTTCTAGAAAACAAGTAAATAAGGTTAGAAGACAAAAATGGAGAATACTAGAGATAGAAAGTGTAGATGTGAGTTTTTAAGTAGATGGTGCAAGATGTGCTGTTTTTGTACAGGTTTATTAATAACAGTATGGGTGGTTTTAGCAATAACTATTCCAATTAGTTTATCTGTAGTAGAAAAGTCTAATAACACTGAGAAAGAAAAAGGAGCTAACACTCAAGAGCCAGTTATTTTAAAGAGTAGTGCAGAATTACATAAGGACAAATCAATAACAGATTTTTCAAAGAATGTTTTTACTAAATTACTGTATGAGTATGTAGAAACAATGGATGTAAGAGATTGCTATGTTTGTATGCAGTTGCCTGCATCTGTAGCAGAGGGTGTGACTTATCATCACCTCCCTTTGACGTATGGAATAACATGTAGTGTATTAGCAAGCTTATTTTATAAAACAGGTAGATTAGAATATTATTACACTGATATAGATAAGATTTTTGCTAAAGTTTCTGTAGTTCCCGAGCTTAACAAAATAAAAGAGGGAAAGACGTTTGGTGAATATTTCTTAGAAGATAAGATTTTAACATTAGATAATATAATTAGGTACAACCTTACCTGTGAGTTAAAGAAGGAAGAAAAGGTATTTTTAGAAATGGTTGAAGAGAGAAGAGTGAAATTTCAAAGAAAAGTGATAGAAGAGACAAAAACACCTCTTTGGGCGTTTGAGGAAGACCATCATGACAAGAAAAAGACAAAAGCAGCTATGACTCTGGATTGGCCCCAACAGGGAAGGTTGTGCATTAGAAGAAATAAGACAAGATATGACAATTATTTTGTGGGTTCCAGCAATTGCCATGACAATTATCAAATTCTAGGTGGATGGGGATTCAAAGGGGGAAAAGATCCAATATTTCCAGGGATTTATTATGTTTGTGGGAATAGGGCTTATTATAGGTTGCCGGACCATTGGTATGGGTCATGCTACTTAGGCCTGGTCTTTCCAAAGATTTTTCATGTAGATAGAAAAGAAAAAGGAACACACAAAATGATAAATACCTTTACACGTAGAAAAAGGGAAAGTTTTTCAGAAATAGTAGGTGATATTTTTGGTGCATTGATACCAGCAGTGGGAATATCTTTGAATGCATTTAGAATTCGGAAACTATCCACAGTGGTAGATCGTTTATCTACAGATAGTGCTGGAGGGTTCTTAATGGTAAATACCGAGATGGTTGCCATGAGAGCTATGGTGATGCAAAATCGTCTTGCCCTTGACATTCTTTTGGCAAAAGAGGGCGGAGTCTGTGGAATGTTGAAAGTCCAACATTGTTGCACTTACATTCCAGATAAAAGCGAAAATATACAGAAGTATATAACAAATATTACAAATTTGCACAAAGAACTTGTTCCACTGGAGGTTGAAAGTGTGTGGGGAAAACTTGGTAAAGGGTTTTCTACTGTAACAAATTGGTTAACAAGAATGAGTGGATTAATAATAGGGAAAGTTATAATAATAGCAACCATGATAATAATAATAATATTAGTACTGAAACTTGCAGTAACATGTATAAAGAGAAGAAGAAAGCAGAATAAGATAGAAAAAGAAAACATGATAAACAAGGAAAGAGAGAGAAATAGGTGAAATAGAGTTAGAAGAAATAAAAGAGAACATGTACAAGAAAACGAAGAAACAAGTTGAAAGGGATACAGAAGTATAAACTAACAAAAGCAAATGGATAAAAGATATATGCTGTCTGAGAAAATTGTATAACTTGGGTTTTTGTGGTGATATTAAAAATCACCAAAGGGGGAGTTGATGGAGCAGGGTAAATGTAAAAATTTTAACCTCCTAATATTTTCGTACAATATTAATAAACATGTTCGTTTAAGTAAATAACCAACAATGTATGTAAAGGGTTAATGGTAACACGCAATTCAGTGTGCAAATTAAATGACTTATAATTGTTTACGTTTCTAACATAACATAATATTTGCGTACTAATTTAATAATAAATGCATGATTTTGTGCTTTTAAATAAAACGTGTGGTTGCAAAATAAAGCGATGGTAAGTAAGAGACAGCTTTATATGTTGCTTCTGCTAGGTAATACCTAATTGGGGTACGTAGAAAGACGGGAGGGAAACGAAAGGGTTTATATTTCTTTGTTTTAATAACATTTTGTTTATCTTTGAAAATAGTGCGCTTAGGCCTGCCGAGCAGCAATATAAAATGGCCGCGAGTTACTAGAGTGCGCATGAGCGGATGAGACCATGTGATAGAGGAGAGAGGCTGTGGAAAAGGGATGATCACGTGCTGATGCCGAGAGGCTAAGATGAAAGTATGGTCAAGGCTGCTGTGACCCTTCTGAGCAGATGTGTGCCAAGATGATCAGCAAGAAGCGTGAGAAGCCTGGTTGAATCAATAGACGGAATTGTATTATACAAAATGTAGCAGAAAAAGATACAATTTGGACTGATCGAAACGGATGAGCAAGTGCATGAACTGTGGGAAACGATGCTTGCATGGACATTCCACACGGAACTGGTTAAGACCAGGAAGTTTGATTAAAATGTATATGGACCTGAGTTTTTGACCAATGAGAATGAATCGCGCCATGTAAGAAGAAACATTTTATGCTGTAAGCTAGAATTAGGGTATAAGAAGACCTACTCTTGGTGGGAGGGGTTAGAATGCTGCAGGATGCTGCGGTAGATGCTGAAGAAGTTAGATGCTGTAGATGGGAGAGTTTGCGGTTGCTGATGCTGACGAGCTGAGGCTGCTGCTGTTATTTTCCTTTTCCAGTTGAGTATAAAGATGCTGCTTTAGGAGAACTTTTATTGATAGATTTTATTAGAATTATTAGGATTTCCCCAGAGAGATAGATAGGTTGATCTATAGAGTTCTTAGTATGATAACCTCGTTTTTCCGTCTAATAAAAGTGCCATGCAATTTCAAACCATTCTTATAATGATGATAAATGCAATGATCTGAATAATAAATTTAATCTAAATTTCATGCATTCAAAGCTTTATATAAACTTTATTATTCTTTAAACAAATGACTAAGTGATTTTCTTTAGCATAATGATTAATAATGAAATGGTAAAAGAGTTCATTGTGATTGAGCTGGTCTTAATCACCATCAACTGATTCCTACTAGTTGGTCCATCGACCAATGAGCGGAATACCTTATAAGCAAATGAGAAATACTATGTCATTATAAAAAAGGTATCCCGTCTCCTTCCAGCAAATCGTTTTTCTCCTAGGTACATTGACGGAGGAAATCCAGGGAACAAATGAGTAAGTGAATGTATATGCGGTGTTATGGGCCCCACCGTCATATGGATATAGTGTGTGTGTTAGAGAAATAATTGCACCTGGATGACCAAAGCATAATAGGAGAAATTATTTTTATTGTTAGCGCTGGATCAGTGATCTCGCTGTTTTGGACACTTGAAGAAAAACCTTTCCAGGGAGAAGAGCGGTGCTTGTCTGATGATGTAAACCTTGCATCTAGATATTGAGGTATGAGGGTCCGTCCGACAAAGCCCAAAGGTCTTCTATTTTTATAATAAACTAGTTAATAGCACGGGGAGGGTGGTAAGGGCATTTAGCCCTATATCCACTGCTTTATGAAATGCTTTCCCCGTTTGTATTCTATGGAATTGTAACTATGCTTATTATTTTATCCTTATGCATTATGCTGATAGTACTGGCACGTGTACTGTATCTTAGAGCACGATAGTTGAAATAAACATTTTAAACTATACTGTGTCTCTTATTACGCACGTTGTGGACAAGTATCAGTGAGTTATGAAAGGGTGTTCTTGCTCCCGCGAGTCCTGAGAGAGAGAGACCGTGTTCTGGGTTGTCTAATCATTGGTAGCATCGCTGCTAATGAGACGCTAAAGCTAGTCGGATTGGGATTGTGGGTACTAAGGTGCATGGTTGGTTCACCACTATACTCCGAGGTCCTATTATCCTGTGCATAGCTCTGTATATGTGCAGAATCCCTACAACACTGGGTAAAGGAGAACTTCTTCAAAATGCGCACGTGGGCCAGGGAAGAAGAGGAGTTGAGGAAGCCCAGTGTTCGTAGGTATTCCCTGTTGAAGACGGTGCCATCCACTGAGCCCTATCTCTTATGGTTTAAAAGTGCCCACAACTGCTTTTTACTGACTCGATTTCGTCTGGACCTCTTTCATCATTTCTTAGCCCATCTTAGTGGTCCATACAGAGGGCAGTGTCTCTTACCCTGTGGCTGCGACAGAAAGTCTCCACAGGATTCTATTCACTTTTGAATGTTTTGTAGTTTTTATGAGGTTCCAAGAAAGTCTTTTATCATTCCTATTCTTAAGAAAGCTAGTTTTAGGCAGGTCAGACCGGCTTTTATCTTTTTACAATTGCTTTCAAGCAACCCGGTATTACAGACTCCTAGCTTTTTAAGGGCTGCAATTAGGCTTAGATCCAGCTGCGATTACATTTTATGGTTAAATTTGGGTCACTGTGGTAATATGAAATTGTTTTTGTTATGGATCCATCGAAAGTGTTGGCTATTTAACACTGTATTATGTATTTGTGTTAAATTATTTGATGGAGTCTTTTTTAAAGGTGTTTGACTTTTATGGTTTTCTAGTAAAACCAAATAAAGTGGATGATGATGAAATCCAAGCTTTTACAGTCAAGGAACCATTTCTTCATTTTCAGGGCTTGAAAAATCATAAAAATGTTACTAGACCTGCAGGTCTAGTAACTTTAATAATCTACTTGACCTAACTAATGTACTTGACCCGTGAACTGGACTCAAATTGTGTGATCCTAGGCAAATATTTTGGCTTATGGAGCCGCTTTTTCCTTTATCACATAAGAGAGCACCTTCAAATATGCAAGTTCACTATTTCTGCTGTACAAAAACTCTATTTACTGGACTTAATGTTTGCTCCATGTATAACAAAAATTGAGCCAATATATAGCGTACACACGATCCCTGGCTTGCCTCTTAGTTCACGAATAGCATTGTCATCTGGGCAGGAGCATTAATAATATCCAGTTCATGCTTAAAAACTCACTTTTTATAAATATATTACCAAAGCATGATGTGGTAGTGCGCAGTCATTACAGATAGCATATTTTCCATTGAAATGGCCACAAAACTTTCCCACTAATATGTAGTTTTACTGATAATAGCACAGAAGAACAAGTTACTTACCTTCGGTAACGATATATCTGTACGAAACATTAGTAGTGATGGATTCCTTACCTTAGAATATCCCCAGGCGTCAGACTGGATCCAGAAAGTTTTCGTCAACAGTACCCCTGCGCGTCGGTAGGTGGCGTCGTGCTGCTCCGCGTCCGTCGTTGGCGTCATGGTCGCCGAGATGACGTCGCGGGCGCTACTTAGACGCCGCCCACGCGCGCTGACGTCAGTTCTGTACACTACTTTCCGCGCCAGGAACGCAGAGCTATGCAAGATACTGACCACTGGTGCATTGAAACTAGGGCCCTGAAAGGGATGACCTTAACCCTAGAAATCAGTTCGCAGAACGGGGAGGATGGGTGGGGCGGTAAGGAATCTATCACTACTAATTTTTCTTACAGATATATCGTTACCGAAGGTAAGTAACTTGTTCATCTGAAAGAAACACTTAGTGATAGATTCCTTACCTTAGAATAGATACCCCAGCAATACCAACCCCGGTGGTGGGTCTCCGAACCAAGATCACACCAGAAAGTCACGGAGAACAGAACGGACAAAGAAGCCGTCTCTCCGGACTTGGCTGTCCAGGCAATAATGCTTAGTAAACTTGTGCAGCGAGGCCCACGTGGCTGCCTGACAGAAGTCTTGCAGGGGGACACCACGTCCCAATGCAGTAGTGGCTGCAGTAGCTCTGGTGGAATGAGCACGCAGCCCCACCGGAGGTTCTTTTTTAGCCAAAGAGTAACAGGCTTTGATACACAAGACGACCCTGCGGGAGATAGTCCTCTTGTGCCAACGTAGCCAGCAAAGAGTTGGTCATCCACCCGGAACTGTTGCGTGCAGTTGAGATAAAATGAGAGCGCACGTTTTGGGTCCAGACGGTGGAGCCTCTCTTCCTCTCTGGAAGGATGCAGAGGTGGAAAGAAGGTGGGCAAGGTAATAGTCTGCCCAATGTGAAAGGCCGTAACAACTTTTGGCAAAAAGGAAGGACGGGGCCTGAGCACAACCTTGTCCGGATGGACTGATAGGAAAGGAGGCTTACAAGAAAGAGCCTGGAGCTCACTCACTCGCCTAGCGGAGGTGATGGCCACCAGGAAAGCAGTCTTCAAGGTCAAGAGACGAAGAGGACAGTTGTGAAGGGCTCAAAGGTAGCGCACATCAAGTATGTAAGAACCAGATTCAAGTCCCACTGTGGCATCACGAAAGGAATAGGAGGAAAAAGGTGCGTAATGCCTTTGAGAAGTCTATTTACAACAGGGGACTTGAAAAGAGAGGGCTGATCAGGGAGCCTGAGAAAGGCCGAAAGAGCAGAAAGATAGCCCTTGATAGTGCCCAGAGCAGAGCCCTGCTGGGCCAAAGAAAGAAGGAACAGTAGTACTTCAGAAAGAGGGGCAGAAAGGGGATCCACAGCCTTTGCTGTGCACCATGCCACAAACTTGTTCCACCTGCAGGCGTATAGCAACTTAGTAGAGGGCCGCCTGGCTGCCAGAATGACATCACAAACTTCAGGAGGCAAGTCGAAAGGAATCAACTGCCGCCGCTCAAGCTCCACACAAAGAGGTGGAGGCTGGACAGGTTCGGGTAGAGGACCGTCCCCTGCTGCTGCGACAGAAGATCCTCCCGAAGAGGCAGTCTGATCGGATGCTCATACTGAGTAGCTCGGGATACCATACTCTTCGAGCCCAGTCCGGGGCCACAAGGATGACTTGTGCCCGGTCGCGCCTGATCTTCTTCAACACTCTGGGCAGATGTGTTATAGGCGTACAACAGACCGCAACTCCACTCGCGACGAAAAGCGTCGCCGATCGAGTGCCGCCTTGGAAATTCCAACGTGCAGAACTGATGACATTGCGCGTTCTCTTCGGTGGCGAATAGATCTAACCAAGGCTCTCCCCACTGCTGAAAGAGACCTTGCACCACTTCCGAGTGAAGACACCATTCGTGATCCAGCATGCACCTGCGGCTGAGTTAGTCCGCCCTGGCATCAGAGAACCTGCCAGGTGTTGAACCACCAGGGACATGCCCTGATGTTCCAGCCATGTCCAGAGACGCAGAGCCTCCTGACAGAGGGTCCAGGACCCCACGCTGCCTTGCTTGATGCAGTACCACATGGCGGTGGTGTTGTCTGTGAACACCTGCACTACTCTCCCCTTGACAGAGGGAAGGAATGCCTTCAGTGCAAGCCGTATCGCCCGAAGCTCCAGAAGGTTATATGGAGCTTGGACTCCACCGGAGACCAGAGGCCTCTGATCTCCGCCTTTCCCATGTGGCCGCCCCATCCTAGGAGGGACGCATCCGTCACCACTGTAAACTCTGGTTGGGGAAGGGAGAGGGATCTGCCGTCGACCCAATGCCGGTTCGTGAGCCACCACTGCAACTGTCGTGCAGTGCCCTCCGAGATCTGGACGTGATCGGACAGGTTCCCCATATGCTGCGCCCACTGGAACTTCAGGTCCCACTGCAGAGCCCGCATATGCCATCTGGCATGATCGATCAGCAGGATGCAGGAGGCCATGAGGCCCAGCAGCCTCAGAGTCACTCTGACCGAAACCCGGGACAAGGGCTGAAAGATTGGAATCAGAGCCCGAATATCCCGGACTCGCTGTTCGGGAGGATAGACCCGAAACTGCGCCGTGTCCAGAACCGCTCCGATAAAGAGGAGCTTCTGAGAGGGAATCAGGTGCGACTTCGGCACGTTGATGGAGAACCCCAGCAAGTGCAGGAGGTCGGCCGTAGTCTGGAGGTGGGAGACGACTGCCTGGGGCGAGCCTGCCTTCAACAGCCAGTCGTCGAGATAGGGGAAGACCGAAACCCCTGATCTGCGCAGATGAGCTGCGACCACCGCCATCACTTTCGTGAACACCCGAGGGGCGCTGGTAAGGCCAAAAGGGAGCACGGTGAACTGAAAGTGCTCGTGGCCTACCGCGAACCGCAGGCAACGCCGGTGGGCTTGCAGGACTGGGATGTGGAAATAGGCATCCTGCAAGTCTAGCGCTACCATCCAGTCTTGTGGATCGAGAGCAGACAAGACCTGAGCCAGAGTGAGCATCTTGAACTTCTTTGCGGAGGAAGCGATTGACGTTCCGGAGGTCTAAGATAGGACGCAGGCCCTTGTCCTTCTTGGGTACCAGAAAGTAGTGGGAATAGCAACCACGACCTACTTCTGGCGTCGGAACGCGCTCGATGGCCCCCTTGGCCAAGAGGGCCGCAACTTCCTGCTGAAGAAGCACCAAGTGATCCCCGACATGCGGTGGTACTGAGGTGGCATGGCTGGAGGGGTAGTCTCGAAGGGGAGGGAGTAGCCCCTCCGGACTATCTCTAAAACCCACCTGTCCGAAGTGATGGTGCGCCAGTGGGGGATGTGATGGCGAAGCCTACCACCCACTGGCGTTTGATGGGCCTGAAAGTTCGGACTAGGAAGGTTTGGAGGCAGTGGTGGCCGGGGTGGAGGTGGACTGACCCGCCCGCTGGCCCCTTGGTCCGCCACGGCGGTACCCGCGGCCGCGCTGGGATGGTTGCTGCGCAGGCCTGTGGCTCTGTTGCGAACGCTGCGGGGCGCCCCTTCCGGTGCCACGAAAGGAGCGAAAAGCAGAAGGCGGAGGAGGGCGGACTGCAGAGAGTCCCAAGGACTTGGCCGTAGCCCGTTAGTCCTTAAACCGCTCCAACGCGCTGTCCGCTTTTTCGCCGAAGAGGGCATGTCCATAAGTGTGTTTTGGACATCCCCCGAAAATCCAGTGGTCCTCAACCAGGCGTGGCGGCGAACCACCACCGTCGTTGCAATTGATCTGCCCAGTGAGTCGGCGGTGTCTAGGCCACAACGAATCATGAACTTAGCTGAGTCTCTCCCCTCTGCAACAGCCTGGGAGAGCTGTCCGGGCCTCCTCCGGACACTGGGGCAGCACTTGCGCCACCGTATCCCACAGAGAGTGGGAATAACGGCCCAAGAGGCATGCAGTGTTCACGGACCGCAGTGCAGAACTGGTGGAAGAAAATTTTTTCTTTCCGAACTGATCCAGTTTCTTGGATTCCCTATCCGGTGGTGCGGAAGGGAAGGCGGTTGGGGAAGCAGAGGCTTGGACAACCAAGCTCTCGGGTTGGGATGTTGGGAGAGGTGAATGGGGACACCCGGAGCGGGCGATGGTGTCGGGCCACGTTCCTATCCACAGGAGCCCCTGTGGTGGGGGCCTGGACCAAGTGCCCAAAAGAACGTCAGAAAGGGCTTCATTGAAGGGAAGCAGCGGCTCCGCAGAAGTAGCTGCTGGCTGAAGCACCTCTGTCAGGAGGTTAGTCCTGACGGCCACAGTAGGGAGCACGAGGTGTAGGGCCTCGGCCGCCCTACGCAACACTACAGCATAACTAGCACCCTCCTCCGTAGCCACGGTAGGAGGAGACAGATGCCAAGGTCTGGTGAGGTATCCAGACCACTGGCGTCCCCCAACTCCTCAGTCCAGTCCTGTTCAGACTCGCAAGCAGCTGCGAGAGGGTCCTCAGACCCCTCCCATTCCTCCCCTACCTCCTCAGGCTGTTCAACAGGCCTAAAATAAGGAGCAGGGACATGAGGACAGAAATCCCCGAGCAACGTCGAGAACGGCATCGAACGACACCGGCTCGACGCCGCATCAACTTCGGGGCTGAAACCGGGGTCGACGTCGTCCCGAGGAGGGGGCGGCGTCAGAAGTGGTGCCGGTGTGGTCGACGTCGGTGGAGGTGTTATAAAGTCAACCGGCGTCGACCGGGATCCAGGCCTGGATCCAGGGGGGTCCTGCGGCGCTGAGGCCAGAGCCGACAGCGACGCCGGGGCTGGAGCCGCTGGCGAGGAAAGGCGAGGACCCCCAGTCGGGTCCGCGGGGCCCGAAGGCGCACCAGCGGGACCCAACGGCCCAAAGAGGTGAGCCATGGCCGACAGGAATTCCTGTATTTGGGCCGGAGTCGCCGACGGACCTGGGAAGGGTGGGTAGGCCGGCGGCGGCTGCACAGGCTCCGCCGGAGCCGCAGGGGGGGGGGGCACCACCCGCACCCTCAGCCGCGTCGCGCAATTGGCGCGGGGAAGTCGGAGAACGATGGCGTTTCTTCGACTTCTTGTGCTTCGCCTTACCTGGCCCCGAGTGCGAAGACTTGGATTCCGAAGACCGATGGTGATGACTCCGCGCACGGTCCCTCGACCTCCCACGGGACCTCGAACGGCGCGGAGCCGACTGCCGGGCTTCCAGCAACTTTCGGGACCGCTCCCGCAAAGTCTTCGGCGCCATGGCCCGGCAGTCGGGGCACGACTTGGGGTCGTGGTCGCGCCCCAGGCAGAAAAGACACACACGGTGCGGGTCCGTCACCGACATCATACGGTGACAGTCCCCGCAGGACTTAAAACCGGGCATCCTAACTGCACCAGGAGTCGAAGACTCGATGAAAATAGAGACAAAAAGCCTCAAAAAGTCAGTCAAAAATTGACTGGGGGTTACTGCTCATTCCGGATCTGCGCTTGCTGGCGCGAAAAAAGAAACGACTAACTTCAGCGCGCGTGGGCGGCGTCTAAGTAGCGCCCGCGACGTCATCTCGGCGACCACGACGCCTACGACGGACGGGAGCCGCATGACGCCACCTACCGACGCGCAGGGGTACTGCTGACGAAACCTTTCCGGATCCAGTCTGACGCCTGGGGATATTCTTAGGTAAGGAATCTATCACTAT
Source organism: Calotriton arnoldi (assembly GCA_963921515.1). Classification (NCBI taxonomy): domain Eukaryota; kingdom Metazoa; phylum Chordata; class Amphibia; order Caudata; family Salamandridae; genus Calotriton; species Calotriton arnoldi. The sequence continues at coordinate 2,204,941 of CAWUFW010000593.1, read as the reverse complement.
GTGTTTCTTTCAGATACAATGTTTGGAAATTGGGTTTCAGCAAAAATATTTAAAATGTGCACATCACCAACTAAAGTTTTCTAATTTGTTTTGATCCTATAAACATATTTATTTTCACCACAAAATGGGTCTTCATAACTAGTGAATTATATTTAAAATGTTTGAACAGTTCACTTAGCTATTTCAGTGTTCTGTTAGAAAAAAGCCTGACATCTTTACAGTCTTTCATTTAACATGCTTTGCACAGTTCACTTTACAACATTCTTTAACTTTAGTCACAGAAAGAAAACTAAATGTAGGAAGACAAACTGACTTTTGACCTCTGTCTCTGAAAGCCAAAAATGTGACAAGATAACAAGATTTAAAGGCATTTTTATTGCACTTTCACTTTGTGAGCAATAAAGATGCCTTTAAATCTTGTTATCTTGTCACATTTGCTCCACTTTCATAGACAGAGGTCAAAAGTCAGTTGGTCTTCCTACATTTACTTTTTATTCTGTGACTGAAGTTAAGAGGATTTTCAACTCACCAGAAAGGGCAAGTAGTCCCTAAAAATAGCTTGTCCTGAATAAATCTTGTTCGAAAATGCGAGTGGATTTTTCGAGCCCTAAATTTGCTGATAGCTATGTGGCTCTGCGAACGAACCCGACTTTTATTCCAAAAGTCCCAATGCAATTCCACCTCTACGAATCAGTAATACTGCAGTCTTTTTTCCCCACATCCATGGAGTCCAGCAGAGCAAGCGTTACCCACGCTGGATGTTAAAAGATGTTTAAAATTCTACCTGCATAAGACAAAGGACATAAGAAATACTGATCAGCTACTGGTGGCTTACAGACAGGGAAGAGAAGGAACAGCACTCACTAAAGCTACTGTCGCCAGATGGGTCTCCACGGCGATACAATTCTGCCATGACAAGGCTGACATGCCCTTAACAAGAAGAACTAAGGTACACTCCACAAGGGCAGTTTCTACATCAGCAGCTCTGTTTGCTGGAGTAACACTAGAAAAGATTTGCAGTGCTGCGACATGGAAAAGTGACCACACTTTTACGCAGCACTACTGTCTGCAATCTACGCAACGTTAAGATGCAGCTGTGGACCAAGCGGTACTGCTTCATCTGATCAATTAAGGTGGGTCTCTTTTCTGGTAAAAGAGGAATTTTATTTTTATTTAAGTTGCATAGTTTTGCTTACTATCTTTTGCGAATGCTAATTTCTTGGTAACTCTAGAAATTAAAGAGTGACTTAATTGTTCTATTGTTTGTTCTTCTAAACAATTAATTAGATGCATCCTGAATATAACAGTATGTCAAGGCTTCAGGTTTAGTTTATAGACCAGTATTAAAAGCTGTCTAGAATTGAAAGGGTATGTGCATGGTTACAAATGTCACTGTTATATTGGAAAAACATGTGGGATTTATGGGTTGCATGTCTCCCTCCTTCCACTAACAAATGCTTGCTATTCTGATTCAAGCATATGAATCTATGAAAGATACCCCAATACTAGATAAGAAAATAAGTTACTCATCTGTAACTGTGGTTATCCAGTATTGGTATCTTTCATAGATTCACATGCAACCCACCCTCCTCCCCGTAGAGGTAGTTCTCTTTAGTTTATGGGATTCTTACTTCCCACTTGTGTTTAGAAAATCTGAGGAAAGCTGCCTCTTCTGGGAGTGTTCTAGAAGGTGCTGACAGCTGATTGGCGGTGTTCCAACATTAGGTCCTTTTTTTAAAAGGACATAGATAGGCTATTAATAAGATGGCCTAGGGCCATTATAGCCTATGAAATTTATTTAGCACTGCTTGATTATTTTACCGTGGGACTCCCATCTCTACGACGGGGAATGATTCAAGCATGTGAATCTATGAAAGATACCCCAATACTGGATAACTTGAAGCTCGCTCACTCACTCACAGTGCGGATGTTATGGTGACGAGAAACACTGCCCGAGGGGAAAGAAACCAATGTTGTATGCCTTTCAAAAAAAACACTGGAATCAAGCTATCCTGGCTGAAGAGGGGTGAAACCGGTCCTAGGATGCTTGTTTCCAGTCCAGGGAGGACCTGGCTTGGCAGTTCGGGCTGGACTGTTCCCATGAGGCACAGGGTCAAGACTGATTTGCATATGGCTGGGTTCAAACTGGAATGGCATGGTGAGCAAAAAAACGATGGATTTAGGCCCAGATCTCTGTACTGGGGTGAATGTATGACATTGTTCTGCATTCTGTCCATCAACTGTTGTTTTTGCATTTGTCACCCCGAGTGGGACGGGTATGCCCAGACGTGGGTCCCGTGCTCTCCATGCTACTGGAATCAAGCTATCCTGGCTGAAGAGGGGTGAAACCCCGAAACCGGTCCTAGGATGCTTGTTTCCAGTCCAGGGAGGACCTGGCTTGGCAGTTCGGGCTGGACTGTTCCCATGAGGCACAGGGTCAAGACTGATTTGCATATGGCTGGGTTCAAACTGGAATGGCATGGTGAGCAAAACAACGATGGATTTAGGCCCAGATCTCTGTACTGGGGTGAATGTATGACATTGTTCTGCATTCTGTCCATCAACTGTTGTTTTTGCATTTGTCACCCCGAGTGGGACGGGTATGCCCAGACGTGGGTCCCGTGCTCTCCATGCTACTGGAATCAAGCTATCCTGGCTGAAGAGGGGTGAAACCCCGAAACCGGTCCTAGGATGCTTGTTTCCAGTCCAGGGAGGACCTGGCTTGGCAGTTCGGGCTGGACTGTTCCCATGAGGCACAGGGTCAAGACTGATTTGCATATGGCTGGGTTCAAACTGGAATGGCATGGTGAGCAAAAAAACGATGGATTTAGGCCCAGATCTCTGTACTGGGGTGAATGTATGACATTGTTCTGCATTCTGTCCATCAACTGTTGTTTTTGCATTTGTCACCCCGAGTGGGACGGGTATGCCCAGACGTGGGTCCCGTGCTTCTCCATGCTACTGGAATCAAGCTATCCTGGCTGAAGAGGGGTGAAACCCCGAAACCGGTCCTAGGATGCTTGTTTCCAGTCCAGGGAGGACCTGGCGTGGCAGTTCGGGCTGGACTGTTCCCATTGGGCACAGGGTCAAGACTGATTTGCATATGGCTGGGTTCAAACTGGAATGGCATGGTGAGCAAAAAAACGATGGATTTAGGCCCAGATCTCTGTACTGGGGTGAATGTATGACATTGTTCTGCATTCTGTCCATCAACTGTTGTTTTTGCATTTCAAAAAAACACATCACAACACCTGATTTAAATAATGAGGACTGATTGGAAAACCATAAAAATGCTGAAAGGTACCCTTCAACTGTGCCCAGAGCAATGCCTTGCCAGGTAGGGGAAAAAGCAAACAACAAGTCAGATAACACTGCTTAGAGGGGGTCGATCTATAGTATGCCGCACCAAGCCAAAAATGTGTGCCAATGACAGTAGTATACAGTTTTCGTCGAAGGACGCCTGGCTGCCAAGATGGCATGAACCACCTAAGACGGAATGTCAAGGAGGGGCAGCTCATGCCCAGGAACTCTGGATACCATATTTTCCGTGCCCAATCCGGAACCACTAGGACGACTAGGGCCCGGTTGGCAGCGGCATACAGGAGCCCCGAGTTACATCCTAGGTGGAAAGCATCTCCTAGCGAAAGAGTTCTTGGACACTCACAGAACTGCTGAAACTGCGTGCTCTAGGCAGTGGCGACTAGATTGAGCAAAGGTTCTCCATATTTTCAGAAAAGGCCTTGCACCAACTCAGGGTGCAACTGCCACTCGTGATCCGCAAGTCACCGATGGCTGAGCTCGGCCACTCTGGCATTCAAAGATCCGTCCACATGCGTCACCACTCAGAAAATTCCTTGATGGTCCGGCCATTTTCAAAGGCAGACTGTCTCCTGGTACAGAGTCCATGACCCCATTCTGCCCAGTTTATTGCAATACCACATGGCGATGGTGTTGTCTGTAAGCACCTATACCAGCCTCTCCTTGATGGATGGAAGGAAGGCTTTCAATGCCAAGCGGATGGCCCTCTGCTCTAGAAGGTTGATATGGAGCCGGTACTACGCCAGAGACCTCTGATCTTCACCTCTTCATGGCAACCACCTCAACTCAGAAGTAATGCATCAGCAACCCCCGTCAGCTCTAGGTGAGGTAGGGAAAGGGGTCTGCTACTGACCCAATCATGGCCCACTGACCTCAACTGGAGATCTTTTGCACCCTCCTCCAAAATCTGGATGTAGTTGGAGTGACCTGGATATAGTCAGAGTAATGTGGGGCCCACTGAGGCTTCAGATTCCACTGCAGAGACCAAGTATGCCACCTGGTGTGCTTGGTCAGCAGAATGCAGGAGACCATCAGTTCCAGAAGCCTTAGAGTCATCCTCAGAGAAATCCAGGACAGAGGCTGAAAGATCAGGATCATAGCCTGAATATCCTGGAGTCTCCTTTTTGGGTGAAAAGCAAGGAACTGGACCATGTCCAGAATGGCTTTGATGAAGGTGAGCATCTGAGAAGGAGTCAGGTGTGACTTTGCACGTTGATAGGGAACCACAAAGATGTAAGGGGGTTCTCCTTAGTCTGGAGGCGGGTGATACCTGCCTGGGACAAGGCCGCCTTCAGCAGCCAGTCATTGAGGTAGGGGAGGACTGGGCCCCCCCCTCCGACCTCAGAAGATGTGCTACCACCATCTTCACTTTTGTGAACAACCGAGGGACACTGGTGAGATCAAAGAGATGCACAACAAACTGAAAATGTTCCTGTCGCTCCACCAAACAGATAGCGCCAATTGGCCTGCAATACGGATCTATGGAAATAGGCGTCCTGCAGGTCCAACACTATCACCAAGTGTCCAGGGTCGAGAGCAGGCAAGGCCTGGGCCAAGGTGAGCATTGTGAATTTGTCCTTCTGGAGGAGGGTTTTGAGAGGATGAGGTCTAAAATGGGCCAAAGGCTCCGTCCTTCTTCGGACCAAGAAATAGTGGACGTAAAATCGGTGACCCACTTCCGGTGTGAGGCACCCTCTCTATTGCGCTGGCCAAAAGGGCTTGCACTTCTTGCAGTAAGAAGAAGAAATGGTCCTACGTCAGCTGTTTCGGGGAAGGTGGAAGGTCTGGCGGAGCATACAGGAAAGGTAGGGAATGCCCCCTCTGAATAATCTGCGAGACCCACCTGCCTAATGTTATGGTCTGCCAACCCAGTAAAAACGGTTAGATCCTGCCTCTAACCAGGTGGCTGTGCTCCCCTAAGGACATACAAAAGGGATTTGGCAGGTGGGGCTGCGTTGGGGACAGTAGACTGACTAGCTGTCTCTTACCATAGGACTGGTCAGTGCCCTGGCCTCTGCCATCAACAAGCTGGGAACCCTGCGGAGGCTGAAGTGAGTCTGTATGGGATGCCCCTGCCAAAACCGTGGAAGGATCGAACTGGCTGCTGCGGTTGACAGCACAGACAAGATCAAAGAACGAGCTGTGGCCCTATTAGTTTTATAACACTACAGAGCTTAATCTGCTTTATCCTCAAATCATCTAGTCCCATCAAAGAGCATGTGCATAGGGGACGACTGAAAGTCACTTGAGAAACCCATGGATCTCAACGAGGCAAGGAAATGGATGGCTTCCCTGGAAGTAATGGCCAGACATATCGACTCCGTGGTAACTAGGAAACAGCAGATGGTGAATTTAGCTGCATCAAGGCCATCCTTAGGTCACAACGGGTTGTAGGTCTTCAGAGACACTGTGGAAAATCTGAGCCACAGTATCCCAGAGAAGGTGGGAGTAACAGCCCAAGAGGAAGCGATCATTAACTGAGTGTACGGCCAAGCTCATTGAAGAAAATACCCTCTTCCCAAAGGTCTCTATTATTTTTGTCTCTGTCCAGAAGAGTATTCAGGAAGTCATTTGGGCTTGTTTTGCTGGTAGAAGCTTGCCCCATCAAGTTCTTGGGAAAATCTTACAGTTCTTAGTCTGCCGCATGATTGTGTCCTGGCTGAGGATATGCCAAGAAGCACCAGTGATGAGGAGTTTGTCGGCAAAATAAGCAGGGTGCTTGTTGTGATGGCTTTGTAAATGATGCAGCTGGTATTGGAGGTGGTACGGGATGACATGGGGAGCCAATGTGGTTCCAGGAGGATGACGGTAATCCAATCGTATTTCTTCAGGCCCTGCATAAAACCTGCAGTGGTTTATACGATGCCCTTAAGGGGTGCCTGTGTGGAGTCTGTGAAGCTATGGAAAAGGGAGGGCATTTACACCATCCAGATGCTAGAGTACAGGGGGGTTCAACAGCAGTTCTGAAGTAGCTTTCTGGAAGAAACTGACTTTCTTTAGAAGAAAGAGCTGGTACTAGACAGACTCTCTTTTTTGGCAATGAGTTCCTTGAAGAGGAGGTTGATGTCTAGCGTGAATCAAAGTGATCTGGCATTCGGCAAGAGTTAGCGTTCGAAGCAGTCAAGATTCAGGACATTGAGCCAGGTTTGTACACTACCTTGTTTGGTTTTCTTGACAAATAATAGGTATTCTGGCTTGCTTGGGTTGAGCCTGATATGTAAGCAGTGTTTGAGGCGTTGGATGTCTGAACCAGAGGAGACTTTCTAGTAGAGTTGTGTATCATCAGGACACTGGTGAATCCTGATGTTTTTTTCTGTGAGTAGAGCATTACACTGCTCCATGTAAGGGTTGGTAAAGGTTGAAGACGACAGAGACAGTTTGGGGCTCTGGGAGGCTCCATATGAAATAGGGATCTTTTGTGATATGGAGGTGCCCATGAAAAAAAACTTGTGTCAGTTGGAAACGCAGGAGTAGAACCAGTTAAGGACACTGCTGGTGAATCCCATTTGTGACCCTACGGTGCATAGTAGTTCAGGATGGTGGACTGTCGAAGGCAACTGAGAGGTCCAGCAGTATCAGGAAGCAGGGGTGTAGGAAAGTAGGATCTGCTTTAATAGTTACCCCCACTTTTTGCCTGGTGTTATGCTGTTTCTGACTAGTTTGGCTTGGATGCTGCTAACCAGGACCCCTACCTTAAGGTTGCTTAATGGCTGCAACATGCGTCGTACTTTCAGGAGCAATTGGCCCATTACTGGGAGCTAATGCCCTTACAAAGACGCTCTTAACACACTTGCGCTCGAGGGCTACAACACCTGCCCCCAGCCCCCCAAACACTGGTAACACAGCACTGAACCCTCCAATTTGGTCATATAGGGAGAAGCTAGATTAGGGGAAATCAAACAATTATGCAGCTTCAACCTGCACCCTTGCATGATTACCAGAGACGCTCAGGATACTTGAATCACTTGCCTTGCATGCTAAAGCTGAATACTGTGATTGATATTTGGAAATGCTGTGCCAATATGTACTACCCAGCCTTCACTTTGGGTGCTCTGCTCATCATGTCAGCTGTGAATACTGTACTGGCTCTCTTCTTCCCTTTTCCTTTTCCCCTTTCCCTCGCCTGCTACTCTTTTTGAGACACAGTTATCGTAATGTTTGATGTTTTAAAATGCCAATAAAAAATAAAAAAACAGGGCCCCTGCCTCGGTGCTTTCGCCCCTAAATTGGACATGGTGAGTACTTAGGTACCCTCCAGATTGGCTACTGGTGTACCCTTCTAAGTCCCTAGTATATAATACTAAGGTACCCAGGGCATAGGTACACCAGGGGTCTCCCATGGCCTGAAGCATGTATTATGCCACCCATGAGAGACCACTCAAATTGTGACTAAAGGCCTGCCATTGCAGCCTGTGTAAGCTGGTTCCAGCACCACTGACGACAGATATATGGTTCCTTGTATCAGAGTTCACTGCACTTAAAACCTATACGTCACCACTAAGGCAGGCCTTTCAATCCTGAAGGCAGAGTGCTAAGTTCTAAGTGTGAGTGTGCCCCTGCATGAGCGGGCATCAGTACAACCTGCGGAGTCCATTCTCCCGGGTTGTAAGTGAATCAGCCATTAAGATACATACAGTTGCCATGCATCATTACGCGTTGACCATTACTAAACTGGCTGTGATGAACCCTGCCATGTTTGGTATCAAACATGTTAGAATAATACCCCCACACCGTAAACGGTGTAGGAGGTATGATTCCAAGCATGTAAAGCTCATCGGGGAAGCCCTCAGTGCTCCCGGTACCAGTCTTCCAGAACCGGACAGCGAGCTAGGGCTGCTGCCGACCAGAGACATGTTTCTGCCCTCATGCTGCTGAGCCAAGCTCGAGCAGGGGAAGGCAGAACAATAGATATCCTGTCACAGGGAAGTGTGACCACCTCCCAGACAGGGCTTAGTGTATCAGGGCAGGGTGGGGGAGCTTGTCAGCGCCACTGAGACTGCTTGAAGGGCACACTTGGTGCCCTCCTTGCATACCCCAGTTCAAACCAGTTCAGGGAGCCGTTGGCCCCAGCTCTGGTGTGAAACTGGACAAAGGACATGGGAGTATCCTCCACACTGTCCAGCCCCTCCTCTGGGAGGGACCCCTGAATCATCCCAACCCTTTCCTTAGGGTACTTAAAGGCTTAACTGTGGGTGGATCCCAAGATTCGTCGTGGGACAAGATTCAGATCCGAAACCACTTCATCTTGGACTGTCTGGGCACTCTGGACTTCGCTGGACTTCACCTTGGACACCGATACTGCAACTGGGAAGACTCCTGCTGCTCCTGGTCTCATCGTCCTGCAAGGCTGCTGCAACGTCTATGGCTACATATTATTGATTCGAGTGAGTAAGGGTATTTGTGTGGGGCTTTTGGCATGGTGAAAAGGCACTGATGTGGCTTGGTGGCCTGCAGGTTTGGCACCAAAGTGTTTTTCATTTTCATTGTTATAAAAATTGTGGTCATTTATACAAAGACTATGGTGTTATTGACTGTAATTTTATGAAGCGTTATTTGATTGAATTCATGAAATGTATTGATGTTTATGGAACAATGATATGTAAGGCTATTATTTATATATATATATATATATATATATATATATATATGTTTACATTATAGATTTTTAAAGGACGGGAGTACATAATATAACGGTCTTGATAAAGAAGGTGGAATGAGATAAAGCCTTCGAAACGCGTCGACGCCTTTTTCTGTTGCCACAAATCCATCTATACGAACATCACCCTAGATATTGATGATACACAAGGCACCAGGGTGTTTGTACATAAGTTTAACCGTGGATTATGGCGATTTATGACAAAGATTACTGTCTGTTTTAACTCTCGTGTTATGATTTTTGAAGCATTGTGAATGTGACTAATTGTTTTTAGTATTGTTACATATTTTTCATGATGATTCTATGGACAAAAATGGTTTTAACTTGAAACAAATTCCTTTTTTTTTCTTTTTAATTTTGTATAAAATCATAAATGGTTTTAATAAATTACAATCATTACCTTATGAACAATAGGTGTTTGTGCCAATACATTGTAGCCACCAGTTGAGCGGTGACCTTTATGAATGGTGAGTGTGTGTATGGAGTCAGGGTTTGGCATATGAAAGAAGGTGCGAATGAAACAATATATTAAAACAATCCCAGAGGACGCAATTTTTAACCTTTTGCTGCAACGTCCGTGCCCGTGCTCCATACAGGATCCTCCCATGGCCTGTGGACATCTCAGTCACCTGAAGGAATCTCCCTTGAAGTAAAAGAGTCACTTCCCTGCATCTGAAGGCACCGCAACACAGCTGACTGGTCTGTTGATTCTGGGCTCCCACGGACTCCGAAAGGCTAAGCAACACAGGTGGTGGTTCTGCAGCTCCCTCGAGGCTTGCACTGTCTTGTCACCGAGTCTGAGGCCAGTATCCCTCGTCTGGACAGCAGGAACTCTGTGCAGCGCATTGACTTACCATTGCCAAGGCTTGTTGACTCTCTTCACCAGAGATCTTCGGGCTCCAAGAAGCTCTAGCCTCAAACATCTCATGCAGCCAAGATCTTCCTCACCGCATCTCTTGCACAGTGGTTCTGCATCTTTGGTGAGTTGCTCGAGGTGCTCTTGCGACTCCTGTGCCTCCGGGTCCTCTTGAGGGTCCTTCTGGACTCCAGTGGACTCCCCAGATTCCTCAGGGCCTAATCCGACTCCCCTGCTCGTGGTAAGTCAACCGGACCTTGCTGGGCCCGACACTGCACCTTTTTTGCCTACCATGTGGTTTGCGGTTGCCAAGGTTTGTTGGTGCTCCCGTCGGACACCGACCCCTCAGCTCTCGACATCCAGCGTGGGACAGCTTGTGAACGGCTCCTGGTCTTCAGCATCGCCTGGTCCACACAGCTGCAGCTCCAAGGTCAACGTCAACTCTCCTGCATCTCCCGACATCGGTGGGCATTAGTCTTCCATGCCTCCTCGTCACTCCTGAGTGGCATAGACTCTGTCCCCTCTGCTTGCAGGTACTTCTCATCTTGAATCCACCTTTGGGTTCCACCGAACACTTTCACCTTCTTCATCAGCTGCATCTTCCTAAAGTCCTCCATTGGGTTCAACGGCGGTTCCCTGGTGTAGGTATCCTGGTTCTTAGGGTATCCACGGGTGGGGTGGCTCTCCAACCTTCTGTCTTCCACTGGGTTTCTTCAGGGTCCACTGGGAAGGGTCCTTCTTTAAAATTGCAACCACGACTTACCCATTGACTTGAATAGGCTGTAGTGTTCCCACACTGCACACGACCTTCGTGGGGTTCCTAGATACTCACATTGGGTGGTTCCTTGGGTCCCCAGATCTTCTACGTCTTCTTCTTCTGGGTCCACTCTGGTCTTGAGACGTGGTTCGCATTCCACTATTTTAGTATATGGTTTGGTCTCCCCCCGGAGACCATCGTGTATTTGTGCTACTTACCTGTTTTATTTGCTAAGTATTATGTGCATTGTGTTATATCTCTGGGTAGGAGATATGGTTATGTGTTAGTTAGTGTCTTATAATAATTACATATTTTTATAAATACCTTGTGTGGTTCTTTTTTACTTAATCTATACCAATAAGATTAAGTTCTGGTAAAACAAGCTGCTTTACACTCCTTTTGGACTCTCCACAGCTACCACTTAGAGAGCTTTCTATGGTTGTCTAAGACCACTAAAATCATCATAAGGGTTGTCTGGATTAGTGCAGGATGCTACACTTACATAAGTGAGCACCATATAACAAGGGGTCATCTTCAGTGGTAAAGAGGGCACCATCTACGATGTGTAATGTGGCGGTCTACATGCTGTGGCATGATCTGAAGCCAGACTGTTGGTTGTGCAGGAGATGGTCAGCATTGATGTGATCTTGGAACTGTACAAAGACTGCTTTTTCAAAGATCTTCTCGATGAGTGGTAGGTGAATGATGGGCCGGTAGTTGCGAGGTCATTACAATCTACTGTAGGTTTCTTTTGGAGTGGGAGGACCTGACCAGTCTTGGGAGCCTCTTGGAAAATGCCTTGAGTGAGGGAGGCATTGACAATGGTAAGTAGGGGGACAGCATCCCCAGAGAGAGCTTTGATGAATGGCAATGGTAAGACATTATCTTCATAAAAACTGGTTTTGAGAGAGTTGAGTATGTTAGACAGATCTGGGAAAGATGAACAAGTTACTTACCTTTGAAAACACCTTATCTGGTAAAGATTCTATCTAGCCACAGAATCCTTACCTTACTGGATCTGGAAGCCTTTGAGCAATCTCCTTCCTTGAGAACCAGCAGGTGGAGTATGTCAGCAATGCGTGGCGCCATTCGCACTGGAACTGACATGTGCGATGGCTATATAGCCACCACCACAGTGCCCACCTAGTTTGCCAAAAGTGAGGTCCTGAAGGACAGGGAGGATGGGGGTGTCAGTAAGGAACGTGGGTCTGTTGACTGTTTTAAACTAAGAAGTCCTGGAGGACAAAACAGGCAAAATCCCCATCTCGTCAGACCGGACGGTCTAGGCAGTAGTGTTTGGCAAATGTTTACAGTGATGACCACGTAGAGGCCTGTCAGATGTCCAGGACTGGGACACTCTGGTTAAAGCAGTGGTTGCAGCTTTAGCTCTGGTGGAAAGGGTTGCTAAGCCCTGAGGGGGGGCTGTTTCTTGGTCACTGAGTAGCAGATCTTAATGCAGAGGACGATCCATCTAGAGATTTATTTTTTATTTTTTATTGCCTTTCTTTGCCCCTGTAAAACCAACAAAAAGTTGATCGTCCACCCGGAAATCTTTGGTGCAATCAATGTAGAATGACAACGCTTTTTTGGATGCAGGCGGTGGAGTCTCTTGTCTTTTTAGTTGTATAAAGGGGGGGCTAAAAAAGGTAGGCAGGAAGATGATCTGCCCGACGGGAAAAGGTGTGACCACCTTTGGTAAAAAGGATGATCGAGTTCTAAGAACCAGCTTATCTGGGAAAAATGAGGGGTAAGGAAGGTTAAATGAAAGCACCTGCAATTCGCTAAACCTTCTGGCAGAGTTATTGCTATAAGGAAGACAGTTTTGAGAGTTCAAAGCCATAGAGGACAGCTGCACATCGGCTCAAAAGGGGAAAGAATGAGGAAGGTGAGAACTAAATTCAAATTCCAGTGGGCAATAATGAAGGGCGTAGGAGGAAACCTATGTTGTAAACCTTTAAAGAATCTAGTCACAACAGGTGACTTAAATAGGGAAGGTTGATCCGGCAACTGTACGAAAGCATAAATGGCAGACAGATATCCTTTTACTGTGCCCAAAGCAAAGACTTGCCAGGCCAGAGAAAGAGTGAAAAGGAGAACTTCAGAAAAGGGTGCAGGACAGACTATCAACTCCGTTGGATGTACACCAAGCCACAAACTTGTCCTCTGGGCAGGCGTAAATGGTTTAGTTAAAAGAAAGCCTGACTGCCAGAATTAAATCACATACTTAGGGAGGAAGATCAAACACCCTCAACTGCCACCACTCAATCTCCACATATGAAGGTGGAGTGTGTACAGGTGCAGGTTCTGCTGTTGCGACAGAAGATCCTCCTGAATGGGCAGCATGACTGGAGGACAGATGCTCATGCTCCGGAGTTTGGGATACTATAACCTTCATGCCCAGCCTGGAGCCAATAAGATGGCTTGGGCCCGGGTCGTTCTTGATCTTCTTGAGAACTCTGGACAGGAGCGGTATAGGCAGAAAGGCATGCAGGAGTCCGGAGCTCCACTCAAGACAAAATGAGTCTTAGAGCGACAGCTGCCTTGGAAAGTCTAGCACGCAAAAGTGTTGACATTGTACGTTCTCAGTGGTGGTGGATAGATTTAACCAAGATTCTCTCCACTCTTGAAAGAGACTTTGCACCATCTGCGAATGAAGACGCCATTTGTGATCCACTAGGCATTGACTGCTGAGTTTGCCTGCTCAAGTGTCAGACAGCCCGCCAGATGTTGAACCACCAGGAAAATGTTAACTTTCTGGCTATATCCAGAAATGCAGAATCTCTTGGCATAGGTCCACGACCCCATCCCATTCTTTTGCAATACCACATGGCAGTGGTGCTGTTCATGAACACCTGAAGTAGCCTTCCCTTGATGGAAGCAAGAAAGGGTTTCAATGAAAGTCAGATCGCTTTCAGGTCCAACAGACTGATGTGGAGCTGAGTCTCCACCAGAGAAAAGAGTCCTTTGATCTCCACTTCTGGCCGCTCAATCCAGAAGTGGCACATCTGTCACTACTATATGCGCTGGGAGGGAAGCAGATAGAGGTCTGCCCCTAACCCAATTGTGATTCGTGGGCCACCACTGCAGGTCTTTTGCAGGTCCCTTAGAAATCTGTACAAGGTCAGATGAGATTCCCTTGATGCTGTGCCCACTGGGTCTTCAAGTCCACCTGCAGGGCCCGCATATGCCAATGGGCATGTTTTAGTAACAGAATGCAAGAGGCGAAGAGACCCATCAGCCTCAGAGTCAGGTTTACCAAAATCCAGAATAGAGGCTGAAGCATCGGTATCATAGCCCAAATATCCTGGACTCGCTGTTCCGGAGGATAAGCCCGATATGGCATTGTACCTAGAACAGCTTCAATGAAAAGGAGCATCTGAGAGAAGTCAGGTATGACTTTGGCACATTGATAGTGAATGCAGGACATCCCTGTAGTCGGGAGGTGGTGGACGACTGCATGGGGAGAGCCCGCCTTCAAAAGCCAATTATCAAGGTAGGGGAAGACTGGGGGCGTGGCTAGTGAGCCATCATTTGCGGACGCAACCAGCTAGTGCTCTGCTGGCAATCCCTACATTCTCCTGCCAATTACCCAGCATCCGAGCCATCCAGGCCGTGGAAGGATAGGCGCAGATCGGCACTGACCAGCGGTTGCCGACGAGTGCCTGCTGTGGTCCGGGGGCCGCTCGTAGACCGGGCTATTGCTGTGGAACACTCTGCGGCCTAATCCGCTGAGCGGCAGGTGCACTGGCGTAGCGGCCACTGGACGGAACCGCCGCTATCGCTGGCGACATCATTGGCCTGGTTGTGGGTGCGCCCACAGTCGGAGGACGCCCCAACACTCAAAGAAGAAGGCACCTACCAGACAGCGTCGGCACCCTGGTCGGGGGTGTGCGTAGGTGGAAGCCGCCCGAGACCCGGGCTTCTCCTGCGCTGGGCCCAACGGAAGGAATCCTGCCCGGCCGACGCCTCGTCTTACCGGCGGTTCGAGCGGATGGTGCCCAGAGCGGCGGGAGCAAAACAGCACGCTCAGCCGCGCGGAGGAATTCTACGGTGTAGCGCCCAGCGATCTGTGACCCACAGGACCCAACTGCATTGGGGCGGCGGCTGGCGGGAAACTCCAGCCGCGGTTCACAAAATGGCCAACCTCTGAGCGGCGGACAGTAAATGGTGGCACTGACACCTAGGCTGCTGAAGGTACGTGCCTGCCCGCGGGCAGGGCGGCGCTGAGTGCAGGCGGGGGCCCAGCGATTGACGGAGCGGGCCACTCCTCGTTGGGGGCCCTGATCGGGAGAGGCCAGTCTGTCGGGAGATCGTGGCTGTACAGCGGGGGAGAGGCCTGGGTGCCCTAGTGGACCTTGAACGGGCGGCGTTACCTGGTGGCTCATATAAAAGCACAGCGTGAACTCTGGGGTCTACAACAGAAGCCACTGTGCGCGCCATACCTCACAAGAGACCCGGGAGCGGGGTGTTCACCACTGGTGACGGTCCCCCCCCCCAACCCACCCCTTTGAGCATCACTCTGTACTTGGCAAAGCCCTCTCGCCGTCCGTTGCGGCGATGCGATAGTGCTGGCTCGCTGCGGCCTAACGGGCTCCGGTTCGGGGGCGAACATGGTCGAGAAGCGGTGAGGAGACCAGGAGGCCCTGTGAGTCTCGGGTAGGAGGCGATATTAACTGGACAAGCCACAAGAGCATGCGGCCCGGACTTGGTGTCATAGGCGGCAGACTCAGCAGGAAGCACCTACTGTAAGCAACGCCATCAATGGGAACTCATGGGAGTGGTACCCATCAAGTAACGCTCTGGGCTAGCCGCGGCCCGCTAAGTGGCTGACACTGGGAATGAGCTTGGGGGACCTGGTAAAGACTGCTATTAGGCCGTGATGTAAGAAGGGAGCCCGCCCAAACCCTCAGCAGCTGTGCGACAAGACGCTCCTGGGGAGATGGACTGGGCCAAGTCCCTTGCAGGCCGACGCGCAGAGGCGTCCATGTGACCACATAGTAGGCAACGGAAGTGCTGCCCCTTGGCCCCAGAACACTCTCTGGAGGCGGTCAGGCGTCAGATGCAAGCACAAGACCACAATATAAGTTCCTGTCCCACTTGAAACAGACACCCATCACTCGGGGACGGAGAGACCATATTGGATCTGCAAGACAGGCCTGGGCACTTTCTGCCGCATCCAAGACGTCCACCACTGGATAAACTTCCAAACGTGTGGTAATTGATCCTGTCTCCGCAGCTGCGCTACGGCGTCACAAGTGCTACTCAGTAGAAGCTATCTGGTGCAAGTGAATGCCTACCGCGCAACAACTAGCGATGGGCCGAGTGCGCGCGAATACGCAACAGGGCGCCGTGCGTGCCGGCAACCCGGAGACACCTCACACAGGAGGGGAAGCAACCAGAGATATCCTGAACGCGTCACTCACAGCCAAACTAGACTCGGTGTTGGCGGCGGTAGAAAAGATCGGGACCGCACTGGATCAGACAAGATCATCCCTCAAATCCAGGATTGATAAGGTCACATCGGACTTTACCCTGCTGCGAGCCGACCATCATAAACTGACGGAAAAAGTTCATCAGCAAGACCAGTCGCTGACGGAGCTAAAGCCCATTACCCAGAGCCACACTGCGGCGCTACAGGACATCCTGGACCACATGCATGCGCTAGAAGACAGGGTCGAGGACACGCAAGGGCGCTGCCGCCGCAACAATGTCCGCGTCGTCGGGCTTCCGGAAGGGGAAGGACGGAATCCTGAACAGTATGTCGAACGTTGGCTCCAAGACACACTACTCCCGGGAACATTGTCGGCGCACTTTGCAAGTTGAGCGGGCGTATCGAGTGCCGGCCCATAAACCAACCCCCGGACCCCGGCCGCGCCCGTTCCTATTCAGACTCCTAAACTATCGTGACAGGGATGCAGTCCTACGTGAAACACGAAAGATGACGGATCTCAAAGTTGGCGGGAGTTCGATCATGGTGTTTCCGGATTATATGGCGCAAGTGCAGAGGCGCAGAAGTACTTATACG
This sequence comes from Calotriton arnoldi, assembly GCA_963921515.1. Lineage (NCBI taxonomy): Eukaryota > Metazoa > Chordata > Amphibia > Caudata > Salamandridae > Calotriton > Calotriton arnoldi. Next base: position 2,188,329 of record CAWUFW010000593.1, on the reverse strand, counting down.
GCCGTGAAGCGCCAACTTCGTGAACTAGACATCACCTATTCCCTCCTGTTCCCCGCCAAGCTACGAGTGGTGGCGAAGGGAGTGGTCCGCTTCTTCGAGTCGCCTGCAGAGGTGTGGGACTGGTTGGAGGAGTCCGGACTGTGGAAGGGGCCCCGGCCCTCAGACGCGGAATCGGCCAGGGCCGCTTGTCGGGTGGCACGCCGACGGAGACGTGAGAGGCTTGAACGCACGAAACTGACAGCAACGGCGCCGAGTCCAGAACAGAGCAGAAAGGAGTGGCAGGGCGCTTTGGAGATTGTCGCGGCGCTTGCTACCACGATGTACCGGGAGCGCCAGGAGGCATGCACCTCTGAAACGGCTACGGTCAGCGTCTCTTCGACCCCCAGACCAGATGACCTGGATGACCCACAGCTGCCGATAGTCACTCCACAAACTGCTGATGATCTTATATGAAGGACTATTGCTGCCATGAACTGAGTCAAGGGCCATTCACGCAAGTAGAGACTTACTTGAAATGTTTTGCGGTGATAATGTTCGCCAATTGGCACTGTTTGTGCTGCTGACATCCTAGACAAAGAGGCGCACACCTCGCACATGGAATATGCGCACAGGCGTAGCACACAGCCAATGCGAGACGCATCCTTACACGCCGACCGGCTAGATAGGTGGCATCACCAGGCATCAACACGGCAGACTCTGCCTACCTACTCGGAGGGAGGCGCTGATACGGTGGGCAACATATGTTGCCAAGACCCATACAAATTGCCGCCATTCACGCATGCCTAAACATGCTGGCGTTTCGAGCAGCCTACGACCCCACAAATTTGCGATACACGCTGCAGTTGGCATATGCACCACGAGATACCGTCACGTACTTAGCAGAGATGTGGGTTGCGCGCGACTAAAGTCCACACAGGATGACACATGGGTGGGCAGCACGTCCCCCTCACACATATGTCCGAGTCCAATGACGCGCACGCTCAGGGACCACACGCAGTACACACCGGCTTGGATGGCGGGTGGCGACATATAGCTAAGTAGGGAACGCGCACATAGCAGCCAAGCACACACCACACACACCCCTACCAGACACTATACTGGACTAGTTTCTGTCACCGTTAGACAAAATTTTGGACGGATATCTCCGAGGTGTTCGCCCTTAGCAGTTAACGATGTTAATGTTTAAACTGAAGTTTTGGTTACGCAAGATCACCCCAAGGTTCTCCGCCTACTCAGAGTGCTCGAAATTGTATTGCCCGTCTCGGACTCCCACTAACAGCCATATGAATCAGCCATGACGCACATTAATGCAATCACGTGGAATATACGCGGAATGCACACGCCCACGCGCAGATACTCGATATTTGCCTATCTACAGCGCCACTCGGCTGGCATTGCTCTGCTGCAAGAAACACACAAGACACACAGAACTAGAAAAGTTGCGCAGGCGCTGGAGAGGCCAGGTTTTTGGCACCACGTACTCGGCCCATGCGCGTGGCACGCTGATTTGGGTACGGGCAGGAATCCCGTTTGTGCACGAGGAAGACATTACCGACACTGAGGGTCGATACACCTTTGTCAGAGGGCGCCACCACGGCCAGTTAATGTTACTGGGTTCCATATATGCCCCCAATGTGGACCAAGCATCTTTCCTTGTGCGTCTATCAGAAAAGCTAGCTCCATGGGCCGGACTTCCCTGGCTGGTGGGAGGGGATTTTAATTCGGTGCTTAACATAGACCTAGACAGGTCATTCCCGCCCCTTAACAGAACTGCTGCCACGTCCAACGCTCAAGCTCTCACAGACTGGCTTACGCACTGGACGCTGGTAGACCTCTGGCGTGCGCTTAACCCTGTTACGCGAGTCTTCTCGCATTACTCGGCGGTCCATGGGCTACATGTGTGCCTTGACAGGCTAGTGGGCTCACCGTCGCTACTCCCACTTGTTAAAAACGTGGAATATCTGGGTCGGACCCATTCTGATCATAACCCGTTGTGGATGCAACTTGGGTGGGAGGCGGACCGTCCCCCAATACCGATGTGGCGCCTTCAGACTGGCGCGCTGGAAGACCCAGAATTTCGCTCGTCACTAGGGACAGCCACTCTCACGTATTTCGAGCTTAATGAGGACACGGCGAGTAGCGCAGCAGTAGAGTGGGAAGCTTTTAAAATAACGATTAGGGGGCACTGTATGGGAGCCACTTGGAATATCCGCAAGCAACTATCCACCTCCCTTAAGACAATAGAATCCCAGCTGCTACGTCAGGAGCAGGAAAGTGAGGGAATCGGTAGAGACTCGCGACGCCTCGTGCAACTGCGTGCTGAGCACGCTGACTTGTTAGAGCGCCTTAAATGCCACAACTACACTGCTCACACAGCCCGCACGCACGCCTCGGCGGATCGGGCAGGCCGCCTGCTCGCCTTGCTGATGAAGCAAGAGTTTGCCCGGGCTCCAATCGGGGCCATACCCGCGGACAATGGGCATATGCTATATACCCAGCGCGAGATAGACCGCGCGATGACAACATTACACCCAACTATATCAAACTCGCGGGCGCTGCGACACGCTGAGGCTGGAGGAGTTCTTGAGCTCCATACAGTTGCCCATACCAACAGATGAGCATCGGGCAATGCTGAACGAACAGCTATCCCTGGAGGAGATTGGGGATGCCATCGGATCATTAGCCTCTGGGAGGACCCCCGGGCCCGATGGCTTACCGGCAGAATTTTATAAAGCCTACAGAGACTTACTCGCACCACGACTCCTTGCCCTGTACACCACAGCTCTAGAAGAGCAAAAGCTTCCTCCCTCAAGGCAAGAAGCGTATCTGGTGTCGCTGCTAAAACCAGACAAAGACCACATAGAACTTATAGGCCTTTAGCCCTGCTCAATACGGACTACAACATTTTGGCAAAGGTGTTAGCGAATCGGCTGACGCCGGTGGTCCCTCTGCTGGTCCTTGCCGACCAAAACGATTTTGTGCCGTCCCAGAGCACTTCCCTTAACCTGAGGCGTTTTTTCAGAGTAGCGACCGATGCTGTACAGGATTGGCCAAGAGCAGGATGCCTCATATTAGACCTGGAAAAGGCTTTTGATTCCCTAGAATGGGACTACCTAGCGGCGACGCTGCAAACGTACGACTTCGGCCCAGAATTCCTACAACTAGTCAACTTGCTTTACATTGACCCCACCGTCAGGGTCCGAATGGGACCTTACCTGTCGGAAGCTATCCCAGTGCGTAGAGGAACCAGGCAGGGGTGCCCTTTATCCCCCCTCCTTTTTGCGCTCTCGCGATAGAGCCGCTGGCAGAAGCGTTGCGCACCACATTAGGAGACGGTATACCCCTAGGTGATGCCGTGCACCAGGTATCACTATACGCCGACGACCTCCTAGTCTATATAAGAGATATTGAGAAGGTCCCTAGTCAGCTGGCACACTTACTACAGAACTTTGCCACCATCTCAGGGCTCCAGGTCAATGTTGAAAAATCTTGCATCTATGCATTTAATGAGGGGAATCGCGACCCAGGCGTCACCATAAATGGTAAAGCAGTGCAGTGGAGAGAAGACATTTCGCTATCTAGGCATACAGGTCTATTGGCAGCCACAGTACCTATTTGACGGGAACTTGGGCAGAGCTCTGACGGCCATCCGATCGCAAATGTAGTTCTAGGGCACACTCCCACTTACTGTGACAGGAAGGGTGGCGCTAGACAAAATGGTAGTCCTACCATGACTTCTGTATTATTTCGCGAACCTACCTATGTACGTTCCAGCTTCCTTTTTTGCTACGCTGGAGAGCCAGGTTAGGGACTTCATATGGGGCAAGGCACGACACAGAATGATGCTACGAAAACTTTACTTGCCAACAGACCAAGGGGGTTAGCAGCGCCCTGTTTCGAACACTACTACTTAGCTGCTCAATTGCAGTGGATAGCCCGGTGGTTGGCTGATAGATACCGTGCAGATAAGGCAACCACGCAGCCCCCCTATTCACTGAGTAGGATCGTTGGGCTCTTCCACCCAGGCGCGAAGGCAAAGTCATCTAAACCATTGTTGCTTGTAGTGGCATGCAAATGTTTCCGCAGGAGTTTGTACATCACCCGGGCCATGACTCCCTATGCGCCGGCAATACCATTAGAGGGGTCCCTAGGGGGCCCCTAGTGGCCATGCAGTGCTGAAAGCACAAACAATTGAGGGGTGGCAGGAGAGAGGTGTTCAGACCCTTGGGGATCTCTACAGAGAAGGAGCACTTATACCATACATGTCCCTAGTAGAGGATGACGGATTTCCGCCAGGGCAGTTTCTTGTACACCGTTCGCCGAATAGCCACACTAACGACCAAATGGGGGGACATGACCACGGAACCACAGACACACCTCGTCATGCAATACTTACATGTTATCGGCGGGGTAGACATCTTATACGCTGGTTTGCCGCATCATTCAGAGTCCATGCAGCGATTAAACTGGACTCCCTCCGCACAAAGTGGGAACTAGATTTGGGGCGCCCGCTCACTGATAAGGAGTGGACTCAGACATTAGAAAGCCCAATGCGCATACCCAGAAACATGCGGTTCAGACAAATTCAGCTGTTTATACTCCATAGGGCTTACCTTACACCTGCTAACATCAACAGATACTTCAATAGAGCGGATGGGGCGTGCCCGAGATGTGCGGACGTGGGTGCTGACCTAATACATATGTTATGGAACTGCCCCCGGATCGGTGCGTATTGGAGTGAGGTAGCCCATCTGTTACATACCTGCACGGGACGCGAACTACCCTTTACTTGGCCAGTATACTTATTGCACAAATTCCGGAGAACGGCGGCCACCAAAGTGGCATCCAGGTTCCTGGACCTGGGGATAGTGGTGGCCAAAAGATTGCTCACTAAACGGTGGAAGGCAGCAGATACGCCACACACGCAGGCATGGCGCCATTCACTGCTTGCTTGGGCCAAAGCGGAAGGCCTTGCCATCAGGCGTGAGGAAACGCTGGGTCTGAGACAGGTCCCCATAGCAACAGACTGGAACGCGTGTTTAACCGAGCTACAGCAGCACACAGGCGGGGACTCGGGGGCTCCATCGGCTGAGGAATGCATGGGTAGCAGACCTATGCAGGTGTGTCGCTTGAGAGTATTCCATGCTACCATAATAGCAAAATGCGTGTCAGTTCTGATATTCCAACAACCGGTACGACATAGCTGGGAGGCACCGGGAACTACGTTAGCAGGGCAATAACATACAAATGTATGAAGGGAAGCGGAGGAGGGCTGCGGGGGGTCAATGTTTTATTATGGTTTCTTCTACCTTATGTTATGCTTGTTTAGACTGTACAAACTCTGCCATAAGTCTATGTCAGCTGTAATTTGTGCCTAAAAGCATTTAGTTTTGTACATTATATGATGTGAGACAGCGACTAACAGTTACACAAAACCAATGCTCTCAAATTCGTAACTGCTGCCATGGCAACCTGGAGAACAGTCACAGAGACTAGGTTGATACTATTCGCACCAGCCTTGCACAGATGATCTGTTAAATTGTCGACATTATCGCACCAATATCGGTCATGAATGAGGCATCGTGTATGTAGCCAAATGCAGATAAAAATGTACAAACTCAATAAAAGAGATTTATAAAAAAAAAAAATCAAGGTAGGGGAAGACTGAAACCCCTGACCTCCGCAGATGTGCTGCAACCACTGCCATCCCTTTGGTAAACAACCAAGGGGCACTGGTAAGGCCAAAGGCGGACCTCTGGCTTTGGGTCCCACGAGGCTTGTGGAAGCCACATCCGTGGCCATGAAAAAACTGTGCCTGCTGGCCTTGGTGGCCATAGGGGAAAGAGCACGGCTGGTAGCCCTTACCGTAGCCACGAAAGGGTGCAAGGTGGAACACGGCTGTTGTGGGCGCACAGAGAGCCCCAACAACCTAGCAGTGGCCCTACTGTCCATGAATCTTTCCAAGGCCAAATCCAAATTGTTTCCAAAGACGTGGGCTTCTTTGAAGGGCATGTCCATGAGCGAGGCTAGGACATCCCCCGAAAAGCCAGTATTCCTCAACTAGCTGTGAAGTGGAAGCACCAACAAAGAAACAATGGCTCTCCCCAGTGAGTTGGTCGTATCCAAAATGTAAATGGCTGGGAACTTTGGTGCGTCTCGCCCATTAGCAATAGCTTGGGGGAGTATGGCTCAGGCTACATCCAGGACCATAGGCAGCACTTGCGCAACCATATCCCACAGAGAATAGGAATAATGGCCCAATAAGCACTTGGTCGTCATGGACCACAGTGCCAGGCTGACGGAAGAGAAAACTCTTACTGAAGGTGTGTAGCCTCTTGCATTTCCTATACTATCGTGTGGCAGGGAACGCGCCTGGATTGATTTGGGAAGTTGAGGTCTGGACCACCAGGCTCTCAGGGGTGGGGTGCTGGGAGACTAAGGTGGAGTGCCTGAGAGCGGGGCGATGGCACAAACAATGGCCAGGTGCACAGGGGTGCAAGTACGGGGCTTGACCCAGGCCCCAATCAGGACCTCAGTGAGGGCTCCCATGAAGGGTAGTAAGTGTTCTAATGGGGATACCCCCCATTGAAACACCTTCGTCAACACATTTGCTTCGACTTCAACCCTGGGCAGCTGCAGGTTGAGGACCTCAGACGCCCTCCAGGCTACCATTGGAAAGGAAGCCGCTTCCTCCATAGCTACTGTGAGAAGAGAGAGGAGGCTTGGGCCTGGTGAGGGGTCCAGACCACTAACATCAGCCAGGTCCTTAAACCAGTTGTCTTCAGCCATGGACTCTGCAAGGGGGTCAGTGTAGGGACAGGAATCCTCAGAACCCCTCCATTGGTGTTCCTTAGTAAGCCCTTCAGTGAAATAGGGCTATGTCTACAATTTAAGCTGTGTGCCTGACAGACGCCAATCCGACTCTGTATCGGAGTCGCAAATCACAATGAGGTCGGCGGCGATGGGAACAGCACTACTGGAACGGTCTACAGCAGCCTCGGCCGATGTGGATCTATCACTGGATCCTAAGGGGTCGACTGGTGCCAAGGGCAGACCCATCGGCGGAGCCCCAGTTGAAAACCCTCCACAACCTGAGGGACCAAAAGGTGCTCCAGAGGGATTCGGAGCAGAGCAGACCGGGTTTCCGATGCTGGCTGCACAGAAACCACCTGCAAGCAAGGTCGCGATTCGTGGCGTTGTTCCCCTGTGCCGTCCAAAGAATGGGAACGATGCACAAAAGTCGAAGAAAGCTTTGACTCCTTGGACGACTTATAATGGGACTTACCCGATGAAGTCTTGGAGTGTGACAAGGACTGACACGAGTGACTCTGGAAGCGATCCCAAAATCTACCATGCAAAATGGGACAAGGAGCGGAGCAGAGTCCCTTGGCGAGCGGTGAAGAGCTTCATGGCCCGCTCGTGGATGGCCTTCGGGTTCATGGTCCTGCATTCAGCACATGATGCAGACTCGTAGTCCCTCTCAAGGCACCAGAGAAACACACCAAGTGGGGGTCCGTCACCAACAACTGTTGAAGATAGGCTCCACAAGGCTGACTGGGGTGGATTTCTCCGGGGACATCTCCGAATTTTTTTATTTTTTTTCCGAAAAAGGCACTCTAGTCATCAACAAAAGAGTTGAAAGCAGTCATTCAAAAAGTGACTGAGGAGGTCTCGTTCAAGATCCGCACTAATGCGCTTGGAAAATAAGGAAATGAGGTCAGCGCGTTGGGGTCGTGCCTGTTTAGGTCCAACGCATGTTACTTCTAGCGCAGACAACGCCAACAAAGCCATGTAGAGACGAATGACATCACCTACCGACGCACAAGGGGATAGCTCAAAAGTTTCCAGATCCAGTCTGACGCCAGAGGAATATTCTAAGATAAGGAATCTGCGGCTAGAAGTCTCCATCAGATGGGACTTTGAAGGTTGACCACTGTGGGATTCTATGGGAAGAGGTGGGTGTGAGCGATGAAGCAGGCTTGGTGCCATGATGCTTTTCTAGGGGAAACTGTGGTGCGAAGGTAGAGGAAACTGTGCAGTCGGGCCATCGTAGACAAAGGAGCGCCACAAGGGGAAATATACCAAAAGGAACAGATACAATAAGAGCTGCATTTTATGAGTCAGTCTTTTAAAAAAGATTTAATTAAGATAAAATTCAGCTATGCAACGGCACTGCCAAACTACACCAAAGGTACAAAACAAGCGTATTCTCAATTTTTTGAGAGAGTAAGTTTTTTCTTTTTCTTTTTTTAAAGTTAGCCGATACATTTTTTTTATTGGAGGTATGGGGTGTCTCATTGGAAATTATATTTGTTTTTAAAGCGGAGCTAAGGGAGAATCTGTCCCCCTCACTTTTGCTGAAGCTTCATTTCTCTATTTAAAAAACATGGTAGCAAAGTACCAGGTAAGGGAGGCCAGCAACAAGTAATAGGACGCGACTTGCAAGGACCAGGAATTGAGGCAAGTTGCAAGCAGTGGAGATGAAGGATGAGTCGCAGGGTCATGGCCTGCAAGACTCTATGCTGAGAAGGAGCTAGCATGTCAGTGTGAGAGCGGCAAGTGCTATTCAGAGCACGGTACTCATGTGCAAGGAGCAAGTAATGCTGAATTCCACGTGCTGAATGGGCCAAAAAACGTAATATGCAAGGGGTAATATAATTGTCTGGAAATAGATCACCCAGGAAAAAAGAATGAGAACTGGCTCATCTACAGAGAAGTACGAAGGCGGGGCAGAACAATGGTATCAAGCAAAGCCCACCAGTATGTTTGTGCATTTAGTAAAAATAATCAAAATGTTGATAGTGCACATTGGAATAGGCAACAGAAACAATCTTCTAAAGCAGGGCTAAAGGACTATGTAGGAAATGATAAACGGAAATCAAGGTAGGTAAACCGAAGAGTAAGAGAGTGGATAAATGTATACACAAAAATGCAAAAATAAAACCGAAGGCAGAGGCAAATTGGAAACTTAAGAAATAAGATGGTGATGAAAAAGGCAGATGGTCTATGTTCGTAAACAGAAAAATTAGATAAATTCAATTTATATTCAATACCAATTCATTAATTTTGGTGTAGCGTGTTTTTACATGACATGAAGCCATGATGAAACTTATTTCGGGATAGCACAATTTTATCTTTTATTCAAAGGTTTTATAAAAGGTCGGGAGGAATTCTCACAAGAATATACCACTTGGTTCCAACTATACAGAATACACTCCAAAGTTGCATTACAAAAACTCCAAATTGATAAATCAACTTAATTTTGTGCGTTTTGAGATTGTATTTCTTTAAGCAAATCTTCAAAAATAAATCTCAACAAAAGATTCTTTGTCAAAAAGATGGGATCCGCAGAAACAGAAGAAAAAAAGAGACACAAGCACAACTGATGTTTGAAGAACTGTACCTGCTAGTCTTTGAAACTTACCACGAGGAAATGCTAACCCACCAGCAGGCTTTGACTGGGCCTCAAACCCCAAGCTCTGGAACATGGAGGGCAGGACCTCTGCCGTAGAAGGAGGCACCTTCAAAAACACAGAAAATTAGCATTAGTACTCAGGAAGTAGCTCATTAACGAGTCGCATCAGTCTAATTAAATTGGCAGCTTTTCTGTTTCAGTATTTTTCCATTTTCCCATAGGACCCTGGATTTGGAGCCAAATGTTAACTCACAAGTCAAGCAGTCAGAGGTACTCACAACATTAGCATTTTATTCCTCTGCACCTCCCATCTATCAAACTACCATGACATCCATTGCTTCTCACTTCAGTACTTGTCTTGTGCTTTCTGGTGCAATGGCGTAGTCTATACCTACGACTCCCTCCCAAGTGCTTACCTGCTTCGCTTGCGCCTCTGGTGCACAAGCTCCTCGTGCGATTTCCAAAGGCTGGCCTCGAGACAGCGGGATTGCTCTCCCAAAAGACATTGCATCTGCTTTAGGGTCTTGTTGAATAGGTGAAGGCATGCGCCCCATGAAGGGCATGCGAAAAGCAGCACCCCTGAATGGGGGTCTTGAAGGATCCATATTAATGCTGTCAAAGAAACAACATTTGTCAGTCAGAATAGTCTTGAATTCCAAGATCGCAGCAGTCAGGTTTGACGTTATCACAAACTTTAGAAATAATCAAAATGTCCATTCATTGAGCTTTAAATTCATATCTTTTTATTTGCTTGGAAGAAAAATAAGTCTAATTCCAATAAGAGAGGGACAGGATTAACACTGTGACTACTAAGGGTTTCCCGTCCATGGGACGAGGCCCTTTTTAGGTCAGGAAGAACAACCTTGGAATATTCACAAATATGAGGCTTTGCATTAGTCCCTTTCTGCCATTGCTTTGAGATAATGTCAATAAAATTTGGATCAACCTCGAGGAATATTTATCATACAGTCATGCTACTTGGTGTACTGTTCTGCCTCCAACTAAGTGCTTCTACTACCATGGACCAATTAAAAAAATATTTTTTACTTAAATATTTTAATAAATAAGTGAAACATGTGAAACATTTCATTTTTTTTAATGTAAGCAATCTTACTTTTTTTACTGGGTGCAGTGTAGACTTCCCACTGATGTAGGAATTACTGGTTGGCTATATGTTTACTTAATTATAAAAAAACTTTGCAATGCAATTAGAGACGTCACAATACAATACATACAATGTGTTGAATCCTATTACATAAAAAAAAAAAAAAAAAAACTTATGCCTGCGTAACAAGCACTGGCAAAGCCCATCCATATTACCGTAATGCGGTAATCCAAGCAAACGGCATTTATTTGTGCCTTTCTTTTCATGTGTTAGTACGCAAAGTTAGAAATACTGGCTTTGCCAAAGTCC